>CAWUFW010000565.1:3863527-4055652 GCA_963921515.1 Calotriton arnoldi | reverse complement strand
CCACCTGGGCCAACAAACAAACAAAAAAAACACAAAAACAAAGAAAAGACTACGAATCCGGACCCAACCACGAGATGGCAGAATAATGCACAGCATAGTGAATCCAGAAAGTCTTCAAGCTGCAAAACTACACCGACAGGTAAGAAACTATTCGTTTTGCAGCTAGAAGCATTCTCAGGATTTACATCCTACACTTCCACCTCCTCAAGAAACTAGGTGACATGGAACTGGAAAGGAGGGAGTGCAGACTGTTCATAGGTAAGCCAAACAACACTTGAGTAGCCAAGGGGAAAAAGATTTTGAAGATGGTGACCACATGCAAAGTCTTCTAAAGTGTACATCTGAAGTCATTGGAGGATGGACATACCACCAAATGGTGATCATGCTCACAAAAGAGAATTTAAGAAAAGAGAGACCTTTCCGGATCCAACCACTAGTTGGCGGAATAATGCACAGCATGTGAAGCCAATAAAATTCTTCCACTGCAAAAATACTCCTACAGGTATGTAACCATATTTTTTTCTGCATTTCTTTGGTGAGATTAGGCAGATATGTACTAACAGAGAACAGGCCATGTGCTGTCTGTTATTAACAGGTTTTATTTGCCCTACCCCTTGTAGGAAGCTGGCTCTCTATATAGTGTACCAAAATGAGTTGCACTGTGCAGAGTCCAGCTATCCCTTATAAGTGTAAAAGGATGTAGGAGAGTAGGATCTGCTTCTTATGGTTACCCCCACTTTTTGCTGATGTTTCACTGTTTTTCGACTTTAGTCTGGCTGGGGCCCTGCTATCCAGGACCCCAGCCTAGCTGCTTCCTCTCTAAAATGGATTCCTAGTACCTTAGGTACACTTCAGATTGGATTCTGGGGTGCCCTTATAAGTCCCTAGTATATGGTATACTATGTACCCAGGGCATAGGTACCCCAGAGGCCTGCCAGGGGCTGCAGCATGTATTATGCCACCCCTGGGACGCCTTCCAAAATGACACCACAGGACTGCTACAGCAGCCTGAGTGAGGTGGTGCATGCACCCCTTACTGAGATGTAGGTTCACTATATCTCACCCTATCACTGCACATATAAACCCATCAGTCACCCCTATGGCAGGCCTTATCAATCCTGAAGGCAGGGTGCTTGGTTTTATGTGAGAGGGTGCCCATGCATGAGCAGAGCCCCTCTGCAGCCTTCGGAATCTATCCTCCGGGGTTGTCTGTGAGTGCAGCCTGACCATATACTCTTAAGTGCATTATAACTCAACGGTAAATGCTAACTTTGGGATGGCTGCACTGAAACATGTCGTGTTTGGTGTCAAACACCTTGGAATCATACCCCCACACCAGTAACTGGTGTGGGAGTATGATCCCACCCTTCTAGAGGGAGAGACATGACAGCACCGGTATACCCGGTACCAGCTAACAGAGCCCTGGCATCACAAAATGGATACTGCAGCCACAGACACGAGTCTGGCCTCCTGCTGCCGACCGAAACTCCGGCAGGGGAGGCCTGGACAATAGGTTTCCTGTCACAGGGAGGTGTTACCACCTCCCAGACAGGCTTTAGTGTATTGGGGCTGGGTGGGTGCACTCTCAGAGTGCTTTGAAGTCCTGCACTGGGGGCACATTTGGTGTCCCTGTGCATAGCCCAGTTCAAACAGTTTGCAGGGGCTACCAGCCCCTGCTCTGGTGCGAAACTGGACAAAGGAAATGGGTGTAGCCACCAGTGTTCCCTCGAAGGTGCGCGCCTGAGCGCGCGCGCACATCAGTGCCCCCGAGCGCGCAGTGCTGTGTGTGGCGCGCACACACATCCCCGAGAGCATTGGCGCCGCCGCTGCAGCGCGAAAAACTGGCATTTCAAACTTGCAGAGGAAGAGGAATTTAGCACTTGCTAAATTTCTTTTGTTTTCTAGAGTGCGACTGTGGGGCTCATTGTGTGCTTTTGTTTAAGTATTCGTGTTAATTGCAGAGCCCGTCAGGAGCTGCGATTAACATGAATGCTTTAAACAAAAGCACACAATCTGCCCGCAGCAACACTCTAGAAAACGAAAGAAATGCAGCACCAAACACAGCGTGTGCTTTAGAATCACGCTGTGTTTCTAGACTTGCTGCATTTCTTCTCTTAATAGAGCTGGGCTGCGGGGTGATTGTGTGCCTTTTTAGGTCGAGCCTCGAGTAGCGCGCAAGCGCTGCTAGGCGAAGACTTTACGTAAGGGGGTTTCCAAAGCTGACCAAACGCTCGTGCGTCGTGGCCTTTTTCGGGCGGTTACCCGCGCGGCAGACATGTGTTTCCAATTATCGTGCCCAGACGCGGGCGCGATAATTGGAAACACATGCCGGGAAAAGGCCATGACGCACGAGCGTCTGGTCAGCTGAGCAGGCTGCCGCGCTCGCTCGCCCCCGCTCCTCCGTTTCGATTCCGTGCTTGTTCCTCACTGTTTCTAGACTACAGGCAGCTAAGCGCCAAGAACCCACTGGACTGGTGGCAGTAGGGAGCTTTATAAACTACAATAACACCACAGCGCCTTCCATCTTGGGAGCAGCCAGCAAACGACGAAAGGTGGCGCGCTTTATTGGGAAAGTATTCTGGGATTTATTCTGAGAACGCAAACTGTGACGAAGACCAGCCCGAGAAGATAAACACTGTTGAAACTTTAAGCACCAATCTAACCGCAGGCATCCACAGCCCCTGCTGCTGGGCCGGGCTTCACGTCTCCGCGGAGGCCGGCGATTACCCAGGACGGGCTGTTTTGCCAGTGCACTGCTGCACAATAAAAACACTCCATTATCTTATCGCGGTCTGGCCCGAGTTCACACGCAGGCAACATCACAAGGGCATTCGGGGCACGAGCCCCTGCCTTCAAGGTCACACACCGTGGGCCCCCTTCATAGGCGTTTCGCTGTGAACTTCCCTTGCAGGACTCCTGACTTACTCCTACTTTCCAGGAGGAAGTCAGGAGTAGTATAAGAGTAGGTCACACCTCCTCACAGCAAAATCTTTGCTAATCGGGGCCGTGACTTTAGATGGACACGTCTTCAGGACTGCATCTTCAGTATGAAGGAAGTGCAAAACCACCAGCGATCTCATCTCACAAAGAAACAAAACGGGAAACGCACCAAGGACAAGCACGGACATTGGACTGCATGCTCTAACTGTAAACTAGTATTCACAGGCCGGCAGGGTTGACGTGTACAGGCAAGAAGAGATCACACCATACAAGGAAACGTGATCACAAAGCAAACCACCTATGGGCAGCCATGCACACACACAGATGGGGTCCTCGGATGCAAACCAACAGACATACAGGCACATACACGCAGGCACCCAAAGCCAGCCAGCACACATGCAGGAGTGCACGCGCAGGTGTGTGCGGAGAGGGTTCCGCGGAGGGATTCATGTATGAATGGAAGAGTGGTGGGTGCAACGAGGAGAACATTTTCAAAAGTGTTTAGCAAATGTTCGCTGAGTCCCCAAGGGATCTGTGTGATACCCTGGGCCGATAACAGTGAAGAGAGTACCAGGGGAGGGGGCGAGCGCCTGGCAGACCTCGTGGGAGGAGAAAGAGGACCTAGGTAAAGCAGGAAAGAGTGTGAGACAAAGTTTGAGGTTTGACTAAAACAACACAGCACAACAAACGCTGTTAGTTGAGACAGCTCAGATGGTTAATGTTTGTGCTGCAGACATCTTTATGTAACAGCGGTGATTATCTCTAACGCATATCACAATCAGTGGCAGGAAGGTTTGAGACGTTACTAAGTACATCTATGAATGGAAGTATAGTTGTTCCGTCAAACTATTTTATATATATATAGTATAGTATATATATAGTATATATATATATATATGTATTTGCGTGTATATATGTGTGTGTGTGTATATATATATATATATATATGTGTGTGTGTGTGTGTTTTATGCAATAGTATCAGTGCTATTGGATGCAAATATTAGGTTATTACAGTGGCAGGCATGTACCTATTACTGTGTTTTGTCTGAATTTATATTACCAAATGAACATGGATATTATACTGAAACATGAAAAATGATCTTAAAAAGGATATATATAACGCTGTTTGGTGGGTTAAGGCGCAAGCTGTAGGAAAAGATCTCAAGCTATCTCAGAATAGAGCCTCTTGTCATGGTATATTAATTGCATTCTGATATTTGTAGTTTGGGTACCAAAATCAGTAACAGAGGACTACAAGTACCAGAATGCAATGAGAAAAATAGGACTGCTTTAGCTTCCTGCATACGAGTGGGCAACCTGGAGCCCTTTTTTTAACCTGAAGGCCACAGGATCCTATTCCATTAAGGAAGGTTGGGAAGGTCGGGCTCTAAAGCCTTATCTGTAAGCAGCATCTCAGAATGGCCACTAGTCGAAAGATAGCTCAGTGGGCAGTGCCTACACTTTTACAGCACATAAAATAAGCACTGTTGAGTTGAACAAAATAAACAGCTAATACTGACCACAGTTTTCAATACTGGAGAAATTCATGTTTTCCTCTTGCATCGCCTGGAGGCAAACCTGTCTTCTGTCACACAACTGGGAAAAACTGCTCCCAGCCCTTAATCGCCTGCATCTGTGGGTACAACAGTCTTGCTTCCATCACAAAATAATTTTCATAATATTCATGGGTGCAAGAGCAGCGTTGACATCCTTACACATTCTTCAACAATCTTCAGTTTACTCACAGTACGTAGCAAACGGATCTATACAGTCCTATCTGCAAAGTTTCTAATAAAGGGCACCTGAAATGTGCCTTCAGCATTCAGTGGATTTGACCTTCTCCTTCCAGCTAGTCAAACCCCTTCCAAGCACAATTTGCAACACTTCTCTTTCTCCTCCACAGCATCTTCACACTGAGGACCTCACTTAGAGTTTGGTGGACGCTGTGCCAGGCAGGTCAGCGGAGGTTATGGACCACCGTATTTAGACACTCTGCCAGGTATTAATGCCCAAGATGTTCACATCTCTTTCAGGGCCTACTGTTGGTAAGAACAGCCACATAACCTCTTCCATCATAAAAGATCAAACCAAAGGAAATAGTAAAGTTATGGCCAGGGGCGATCAACTACAGTGACTAAAGTGAGCCTATGAGTCTCCGTATGAGCATAGAACTTTAGCAAATAACCAGAAATCCTCCACAGAGCTAAAAAGAATCCATAACCCAGGATTTGATCTCTATCAGTCATGTTACTTGACCCACTAAGGGCTGAATCTAAAGAGGAAAAAGCACTTTTCAAAACCAAACATCATCTATAAACTTCAATCAATTTCCAAGAGAGGTAAAGCAACCTAGAGACTCTGAACACTGTTGTTAGAAAACCTAAGCAAGAAGGCAAACATTACCACTTCCAACGGAACAAAATAACGACATGGGAAACTTCTCTTATGCCCCCAAGTCAAATAACACACATAAATAGCCGATCTCCCATCTTTCCCACAGTCAGGACAGTACTTTAAATGGACAAATACATACTTGGGCTGACTGGGAACTGGAAATGGTCACAATTATGCATGCACTACTTTAAAGGGTGGTTTTAGGAGTGTAGTGTGTTTGTTTAAACCTTCTTTGCCCTCCTGTTGAGCAGCTCGTGACTCAACACTTATAAAAGTGGAGTGGAAACATGGAAAAGGGAAGCCCTTTTCTACAACAGACGCAATTTGTTAATTTTCCTAGGAGTTAACCCATGAGGCATTGCAATGTCAAAAAAATGTTTTTTTTGCATTTTTTTGTAAGTGGTCATTTATTGTGTCTACTGAAGGAAAACATTTATTTTTTTATTTTTTGCTTAGCTGCATTTATGGGTGATACTTATTTTGCTGCGGAATTGTGGGTGGTGCATTTCTGGTGAGACTTGTATAGAATCCTATAAGGGTTCTAAGAATTTTTTTTGTGTGTGCTAGGAGTAACGGGAAAAATTAGTGTCCATGAGGTGCTTTAAACGTTTTTATTTTTTGGGGAATGGGTGAGGGTTGGTTTTTTTTCTTCTAGTGTTCGTGGCATTGTATTTTTTACAGGACATTTTTAGGTCTCGGCCTGCACCAGCGCTTGCGCTGGTCTGGCCGAGAGTTTTAGTAAGCGGGTTTTGGAAGTGCAAACACTGGCTTTCGGCTGGCGACCAGCTTGCGTTCACGAAGGCGTGCACGCGCACAGCTGCCATCTGGGTTTCCTATCTCTTCCTCATTTCCTCGTCATGGCTCATTAACTCTCTGGACTCTGATGTTTCAATCGCAGCAGCAGCTCACATTACCAACTGACGGCCCTGGACTACAGTCACATGAAAAACAACAGCGATTAGCATTGAAATGCAAGCTTTTTTTTGTCTAGTTAGAAATATTGCTTCGGTGGGTTGATTTCACCTTATATCGCTATTTGTTTTATATTGGGAGTCACAGCCTAATTACCAGTATTTTTGTCTCACTCTGTTTTTTTTTTTTAATATTTATTTGCGCAAAGCACAAAGCTATATTTAAGGTTACTTTTTCCGCGTCACTTCTTCACTCTATTTAAACTCTACACCCCCCACTCTTATTGTCTCTCTCCTTCTCTCCCCTCTCTAATTCTCTCTCTACTTAATTAACTCTCCCCTCTCTATCTTTTTTAGCCTTTCATTCTCTCACCCCTTTATCTGTTTCTCTTTCAAACTCCTTCATTCACTCTCTCTCCCTTCTTTCTCTCTCTCTCTCTATCCCGCTCCACTCTTTATTCTATGTACACCCTTTCTCTCTCTTTCTCTCTCACCACCCTCTCTAATTGGGCATTATATCTTCACTCTATCTCTCACTCAGCAACACCACAGCATCACTCAGCAACACCACAGCATCACTCAGCGCAACCACAGCATCAATCAGAGCCAGCAGAGCATCACTCAGCACCAACACAACATCTCTCAACGCCATCACAGCATCACTCAGTGCAACCACAGCATTACTCAGCACAACCACAGCATTACTCAGCACAACCACAGCATCACTTAGCGCCACAACAGCATCACTTAGCGCCACAACAGCATCGCTCAGGGCCACAACAGCATCGCTCAGGGCCACCACAGCATCGCTCAGGGCCACCACAGCATCGCTCAGGGCCACCACAGCATCGCTCAGCACCACCACAGCATCGCTCAGCACCACCACAGCATCGCTCAGCACCACCACAGCATCGCTCAGCACCACCACAGCATCGCTCAGCACCACCACAGCATCGCTCAGCGCCACCACAGCATCGCTCAGCGCCACCACAGCATCGCTCAGGGCCACCACAGCATCGCTCAGGGCCACCACAGCATCGCTCAGGGCCACCACAGCATCACTCAGGGCCACCACAGCATCACTCAGGGCCACCACAGCATCACTCAGGGCCACCACAGCATCACTCAGGGCCACCACAGCATCACTCAGCGCCAAGACAATATCACTCAGCACCACCACAGCATCACTCAGCACCACAGCAGTATCACTCAGCAAGGCCTGAGTATCATTCAGCATCACCTCAGCATCGTCTCCGCAACAGTCACCACCACTACCACCTCAGCATCACTCAGCACCACCTCAGCCTGCTCTCGGAATTTGGCATCTGTTGATTCTCCCTAGCGTCTGGCCGCTGCTAGTGTTATAATACAGGTACTAGTTCCCAACCTTCACCCTCCGATTGTTTATGCCCCCTCAAAAAAAAAGCTTTAACAAACAACCATTGCAATAGGCAGAAACAAGTTGCCAGCATTGCAAGAACAAAAGAAAACTGAGGACATTTTTTATTGTAAATACTTTTTTTAATATGGTCGTTCAGTTTTACATAATGCCTTCTTGGTCATATATAAAGTAACAAAAATGCTTCTGACACTTTTTTATTATAACTTTTCAGCATGCTGCACAGCAGCCACACTTCTCTATAGCACAGCTTGAAGACATTGGCAAAGTCAATAGCTCTGGCTAAACACTTATAAGGCCCCAAAGGCGAGACCTATTGGCTATGCCAATGCTTGTTTAAAGTTTTCATGTTAATTGCAGCTCATGAAGGGCGCTGCCATTAACATGAAAACGTTAACAAAGGCGCACAATCACCCCGCAGCTGCGCTCTATTAAGATAAGAAATGCAGCAAGCCTACAAACGCTGCATTTGTAGGTGCCTTTAGCGCGTGCATTTATCTTGTTTTGTAAGCTGTTGTCGCGGCCTCAGCTGCTCGCACAGATTTATTCCTGTGTTTTTGTGTTGTCCTGTTCCGACAGAGTTAGCTCTGTCAGTGCAAAGTGGTATATATTTAGCAGGCCCGGGAGCAGTGCCTACGTTTAAGAATGCCTCCTCCCGCCCCCCACATGCTGAGAGACAACCGCCTCTCCCTGCAGGCCAGCCTCTGACAGATTGAAGCGCGGATTCTGCAGCAGGTCCTGTTTCTAGGAGCTATGAAGGCGTCGACTCTGAAGGAGTATTGGCTTCTTCTCAAGGAGGGCATAGGGCGGTGAGGCTGGAGCAATGAGATACTGAGCTGCCAGCCGGATGTCACTCCATGAGAGTCAACGACTTCCTGCGCATCCGCGATACCACCACCAATACCGCCACCAATCGAGAGGGAAACAGAGCAGACTTGGGGTATCGATAATCCATCCTTGTTTCCTTTTGGAGCCTCTGATGTCATCCGCCCCTGTCTCAGCACACATAGGCTGTATGCCGCCACACCTGTGACATGTTTCCTCTGGTTCTTCCTTATCTTTTCCAGTGTATGTCTGTGTGTTTTTGGGGACGACATTAAGTCTCAAGCGATTTCACATTTTGGCAGATTTCCAGACTTGCAGAGAACATTTCAAATGACGTAGAAGAGCAGAAAATGATGCAAGTAAGACCCCACTCTGAGGGCTAAGTTGCAACTTGTCACACAGGCGCAGACGAAGCCCTCACTACGCTGCACTTTTCTTCTCCCCCTTTTCTCTTTCTCTTACATATATCTTGAAAGAGCAACGGGAAAAAGCATGCACCGAATATCACCCTAAAAATCAAACTGCCCGTCTGGGGGGGGGGGGGAGAGGGTAGAATTTTCAAAATTAATAGAGATAGTTCTAATTAACCGTTTATAAAGTACACACCACAAACTAAATTGTCTACTGCTCCGAGTATAATTAGAGTTCTTACGCAATTAATGATGACATTCGTGTTTTTTTATACCTCACAACGATGAAAGGCTGAGCAGGCCCTGCTTGGGGTTGAACCTGTTAGCCTCAGGTTCTACACCCATTTGGCCAGTGGGTGCTCGACCCACTAAGCCTTCTACTTGGCGTCTGTTGCACAGACCACAAATCGAAAGATGTCTTTGCTTTAAAATAAAAGTTATTTGCTTATTCTGTGCGTCTCAGATTAAACATTTATAAAAGTTGGACTGGGGCCGGCGACTATTAATCAGGTCTAACGCAGCCGCTCACCCTCGAGCTATCTAATCGTGTTTAAAAGGGATGGGTTCATCAGGGGTGATGTCAAACTAAAATAAAGCTTTGTAGAAGACATATATTCCAAATTATGTCCCATACACAATCCATTAGTCAGCTTTACACGATTCAACTGCGTTCATTGTCCCTTTCAGATAAAAAATGAAAACGCATACTTTAACAGCTTGAAAACTTAATCTGCAATTGAATTCCCAAAGACATTTGCCATATCCTGAGTCATAATCAGTATAGGCGTCTACTACAACCATGTAATTTAATTTCTCAAAAATTAAAAAATGCTGCCAAAGTAGCACACTCGGCATCTTCAAGCAGCTGTTATGCATCTGTACTGTAACTCTAACATGATCAATTTTTATATGGCAACACATTTTCCACAAGAAGTATTTGCAGAAATTTTAAAGTGAACTCCAGCATCCACCGAGGCCTCAATTTCACGTGTCTCAGTACTGGGGCCCTGGTTATTTCAAGTGATTAAAAATGATACCCTGGGAAAGCGCCAATGACGTTTTTTTCCGCTGTAGTAGAGATCAACTTGAGATTTTAATGCTTATGGCATTAAAATCTACATGCCTTTGTATTTTCGGGACTTTGTACCTAAAGCTATTTATTTGGTTACTACTAGTATGTGGGAAGGCAATAACAAGGGCCATGTCACACATTATCAATGGATGCTGTTGGCATCCGGTGACACAGCAAATGAGCTATAGGAATGAAATGACTGATGGACGCATTCTGATTGCCTCATGTGTGGGCAACATACTAAGAGGTAGAGAGCATTTGATTGATTGAAGTCAAAACTATAGATCTCCCTGCGCCAACTCTATCCTGCATTTTATGTTCATTTACTTTGGTTATTGGCACACAAAGTGTCAGTAACTTATATGGAACAACTGCTCAACAAACTAAAATTTGCAACCAAAAAAAAGTATTAATCACTGGCAAAACAATACATTTACCAATGGACAAAAATACCAAATCACATAATTCAACTCAACAACACAATTACACAACGCAGCACATACATCAAATCCCCACCACAAAATTCCACATCATGCCACAAAATTCCGCAGCAGACCACATAATTAAACTCCACTACATGCCGCTCCACAACACTAAAAAAAATCCATATATATACACTCCGTAACACACAATCCCACTCCACATAATTTCAGTACACTTAATACCACATAATTATTAGCCACATAATTCCACTACACAAGCCCACTCTACACCCCACAATTGCACGCCACACAATTCCACAACTATCAATTCCAATCCAACCCACATAATCCTACTACACACTACATACATACATACACTCCATAACACATGGGTAAAACACATTGTCATTTACAGTGCCAATAGCTTTAACTTAACCAATTGCGAGACCGATTGCATGTGCAATTCTTGTTATAGACTTTTAAACCAGTCAAGTGCAATCATAAAAACAACCCATAGAGGGCATTACATTCTGATTATATGACCATGCAATCATAGACTTAGCCCTTAAAGCGCACTTCAAGGCCTATTATACCTTTTTAGGTCGAGCCTAGCAGCAGCGCGCATGCACTGCTCGCTCTGCGAGACTGGTGTAGTAGAGTATGGCAGAGAAGCAGCGCCCACATTTTTCATTGGCTTGTGTCATTGTCTTTCCTAAATGCTGCCTTCAGATTCATTAATAGGCTTGTTAGTCCCTCCTTAGTACAGCCTTGTCTTCATTTGTAACCTCCCATGGATACTGGCCCCTTTACTTCGGTTGTTACATGGAACCTGTTATTTAGTCTGTAAGCACTATTTACTTAATTGAGTTTCTCTTACTGCAGGCCAGAAATGCGCTGCTTCAGCTGAAACCGCTTGTGTTTTTTTAATTTACATTATGTGCACTTTGTGATCTGGATGGTACATGTTCTTTGCAGCAGGCAAATTAGCCCTCTGCGCTACCTTTCCATGAGTCAAAACTTCCACTTGACAAAACTCCATCTCTCTCTAGGACATTAATCACCGGAGTTATCATGACATTTTTATTGTTGCCTAAAATTGCTGGAGGCCAGGAAGGAGGCAGCAAGTGCTTTTAGAAACATAATATACTTGCAAGCATGTCACCCCACCTGAAGTCAGCGCCCGGTGCGATCGCACCGCCCTAGAGCCACCTTGCTCAAGGGTCCTGTGACCTCGGTGACTGTCGCGCTAGGGTGTGCTGCTTCATAGGCCTGCCAGCAAGACTGGCGGTGAACTTCAGTATGGATTGTGGTTGACAGGCCTTTAAGGTTAACCCACATTTGCCACTGTTGGGGTCCACATGCTGGTGCTAAGACACCAGGGCTTCTAAGTTCTAGCAAGGGAATGTGCTCCCTCAGGAGAGTGGTCTGGTGGACTGGTCATGAAGGCTGAACCTTTTTCCCCAGTTCCAAATTCGGCAGCTCTGACCATAGTGCCACATCATCTTCTCCACTGAACACCATACTGCCCCATTGAGAGAAATTTGCGCTGCCTTCAGCTACAACCTAATTGTGCCCCGCTATAAACTCCTGGATGTGACACAATTCAATTACGCATTAGACAAGAGTAATATGCTGCCTAAGAAAAAAAGTAACAAAATCATGGACAAAGCAAACACTCATAGGTAATGCAAGTTTAAGTAAAGCATGTGAAATGTAAGTAGGAATAACATGGTTACCTTAACGCTTTTACATTAATTATTCAGAAATCAGTGAGTGCTTTTCCCAGTGGCACAGCAGAAGTGGACACTGTCCTTGTCTTCTCTGGGCAAGAAGGAAGAGACAGAGTCCTTTTCCTTCTCTACCCGCCCCGAACTGCCACTAACGCCGAGCCGGATCTGTGGGCCTTTGCTATTTCTGCCATCCTGTGACGCATGTTTAAAATAAAAAAGCAGGGGAACGGAATCTATCAAATTAAAGAAGTAGGGGCAGCCATGCCCTGCCGATCCCGCCCACTACGACCTCTGCATGTGTGGTGCTTTTAGGAAGCAAGCAGACTACTTCAAGGGTTAATGATCGTCTTGCTACTAGAATGGCTGAGCTAGAGTGCATGAGGTAAATCAACATGGATGGACAGAGTCACTACAAAAAAATGTTTGTGCTTTGAGTCGGAAAAGAAAGGGAATAGGATGGACATAGTTTGTTTGGCAGTGAGGGGAGAAAACCCCGGCAGAGCTGCATTTTCATTCTATTGCTGAAAGATTTAATTCCCTTCTCTGTGCAGCATGCAGAGTATTTTAATGAAAGCTCAAATTTTTACTCTTGGGGTCCTGAATCACATACACTTGGAATTACCAATCCCATTCCCTTTCCCTGAAAACCTAATTCTTGACCCCTGAAATGATGTGCCCTCAGCAGCAGCTACAGTGTGACAAAGCAGTAAGACTGCGGCGCGCCCATCCTTGTGGAGAAGGTGGTAGCTGAAGTAAGGGTTGGGTAATGACCTGAATCTCCCAAAGTCCATTTTCCCAAAAAACAATTTGTGTTTTTGAGAGGTAAAGCAAGGTTCATTGACGGTGAGACTAGTTAAACGACGATGATTCGAAAAGTGTGGCAAAGCAGATTATTTTCAAAACAAAGTGTTTTGAAGTATATAAGCGATTATTGCTTTAAACCAAGATCATACAAACAGAATGTCTGAAAATATGGATTATAAGCTGGTTTTTAAAAACGCCTCCTACCTATGCCGGTCGCACTTAAACACTTGTGTGCCGCTCTGACGACAATCAAGTCCCGGGATCAAGTGACAAGACCAATACTGTGCCTTCGGTTCATGAAAGTACACATGTTCAGAGGGCACGGAAGGGGCTGAGAAGTTGACTGTTTTGTCAACAATCTCTGTCCAGGCTGATGCGGGGGCTTAGGAGGGAATGGGCCCAGCAGGCTGTAAACTATAACATCCCGCGCAAGAGGCTCAGGTAATGTGACTTCTCTGCTGGAGAGTGCGGGAAGGAAAACCAAGCTACCACCCGCCGGTGTGTCCAATCTTCAAAGCATGTGTGTGCTTCTGGTCACCAAAAGGGTAGTGTGATCGTGGGAAAACAGCAGGCAAGACCCGCTCCATGGATCACCCACGTGATGGCTGGTACCCCCAGAGTAGACTCACAGGAAGGCTGATTGGGGCACGGCTAATTGATCTGTTAAATTCTGGCCTGCCTGCTCAGCGCTGTTCATGAATATTCTATCTCTGACGCATAGCATTTCAAATTTAAAGGCGCAGTTGCATGCTCACATATGTTAGACAATTTTAGCGTGCTGGTGCTGCCTCATTAGAGGTGTGCCTCAATTGCAGTATTGTCAGAGGGGCGCTAGAATACGTGACTAATGCATTTTAATACGGTGATGCGGACACTAGCATTAAAATGCGTTAGTCGAAAGCCTGATGCGGCCCTACCCTAACCCAGCCCTGAAACTGCGAAAAGTAAAATTATAATAACGTTATTATAATTTTATTTTTCCTGCATCTGTAAGTTTTGATGTTAATCGCAGTGCCCATCATGAGCTGAAATTAACATGAAAACTTGAACAAATGCACACAATCACCCCGCAGCCCAGCTCTATCAAGAAAAGAAATGCAGCAACATAGCTGCCAAGGTTTCAAATTGCTATGTGGGACGGTTTCAAACATGCATTAACACCGTTCACGTGGATCTGTATGTGAGGAAATGCACCGTCTTTTCACTTTTTTAAGCAAAAGTTTGGAGTGATATTTGGCGCTGCACCCACACGCGCGGTCTGGTTACTGGCGCACATAGCCTTGGTTGCAGCGCACAAAGACCTTACACTACCGCACACAGAGGAAAACAATTAGAGGGAACATTGGTAGCCACCCCTCTTTCCAAACCCTCCCATAGGAGGGTCCCCTGAGTTAGTCCTTGGGTATAAGATAGGAACCCCTGGCAACAGGACTTTAGATATCCCTGGACGAAACTCTGAAACTGAATCCTGGACCTTCGACGATCTGTTAAACGCCAGATGACTGAAGAATCTCCCTTGGAGTAAAGGTGTTACTCCCCTGCTTGGCAGGCACCAAAGACACATCTGTCCGGTCTGCATCTCCGAAGGTCCCGCCGGACGCCAACAACCCTGCAACCCCAGAGGTGGGTTTCCAGACTTCCCAGAGGCTGACCCGAGTCCCCAGCAAAGCTGAGACCCGTAGCCCTCGTGGGTACCGTGGAACCGGAACCCCTGGACACCGTGCACATTTGCAAGTGCATAAGCTTCTGGTCGATCCTAGAGGCTGTGCTTTGGGTTACTTGTAGCCCCGACCCCGAGCAGTGAATCCACTGAAGATTGCTGGCCTGGCCACTCCCAGTGACCCGTGGGCCGCCATTTTGTGATTCCGCTCGAGGTCCCTTCGCGATCCCTTGTCCGTCGACTTGTGGGTCCCTCAGAAGGACATCTCTGATTTCAACGGGCCTCCTTGGTTGCTCCAGGCCTGCCCTGACTCTCCCTCGCTTGGGGAGTCCCTCGGACCTCGCTGGTCCGCACCGAAGCCTTTGTTCTCTTTCTGCGTGGGTTGCTGTTGCCAAGGCTTGTTCGGTCCAATCCGGGCACCGACACCGCAGCCAGCTACTACCTTCGTGGGACAGCTCGATTCCAGCTCCTGGTCGTCGTCGACGCCTCCTGGTCCTCGTGGCTACAGAGACAATCTTCACCTCTTCGAACTTGAAGCACCCGACATCGGTGGGCATTCGACTATCGTGCCCCTGGTCACTGGCTAGTGACCCAGACTCTGTCCCCTCTGCTTTCAGGTTCTTCCCATCTCCGATCCAGGCTTGCATCTCTTCGGACACTTCGCAGTTTCCCAGCAGCAGCACTTTCCAGCAAGCGGCCATTGAAAACAACGGCGTGGCCCGACACCATATGACACCTGTGCACCCGGCTTCCCTGGGTGAGGTAACACGAGTACTTCGGTGCTCCCGTGGGTGTTGGCCCTACAACCCTCTAAGTCCAAAAGGGTTTGTTCCTAGTCCACTTCGAAGTGCCCCTAAACTTTAAAACTCTAACCGCGACTTTCCCCAAAGACGCTAACGGAGCTCGCGGCTGTGTTCACACACTGCACACGTCCCCCGTGGGTCCCCTGTGTCACTACCTTGGGTGGTTCCTTGGGGTCCCAGCGATTCTACGGGCTCTAGGCCTTGTGTCTAGTCAAGTCGTGGTTCTTATACAACTTTCTTAATATATGGTTTGGTACGCCCCTAGGGCTAATCGTATATTGTGCTAATTTACTGTGCTATTTGACTTGTAACTTGTGTACTTCGACCTCTAGCCTCATAAAGAGACTAGTGGGTAGTGTTTAGTAATAAATACATACATTTTATATATATACCTGGTGTGGTTCTCCTTTCATTTGGTCATTCATGAGATTATAGACTGGTAAAACAAACAGCTTTACACTCCTTCAAGACAGCCTGAAGGCTGCTCTCCATAGCTACCACTAGGATAGCTTTCAATAAAGGTTGTCTTTAAACCTACCATCAATAAAGGTCGTTTGGACTGGTGCAAGATGGCCACTATAACTAGTGGACAGCATATACCAGGCCAACTTCTCACATTGGTGTGCAGCGGTTGGATTCAAGCTTGCCTTTGTTCTACCAGATAATCTCAAGTGAGTGACTAACTGAAAACCACTAAAGGTACCTGAGGTACATATAATTCAAGCTTAAAACTACAGTAAGTTCTACTGAACTTAGAGTTGTGTGTCAAGGGCTTAGCACACCCTTTCTACAACTCAAGAGAGTTTAGTAGGCCACACTAGAGTAGGTAGTGCATACACCACACCTCACTAGTGATGTCTTCAAGGCCAGGAACCAGTGGGTCCCTGCCAGAAGCCAATGGGCTTCCACCATCCAAGTATGACAACCTCCAATTCTTGGAATTGAAAGCATTGTGTAGTACTAGGAAATTGAAGACAGGAAAAACTGCAAACACCCAACGCCTCATAGAGGCACTGCTGTTGGATGATCTCAGAAAGACCTCGGGTCTGATGGGGTAGGCAGAGAGGGTGGGGTAGCAGATGATGAAAGGCCAAGGGGTGAAGATACCCATGACCTGACCTCTGAAGCTGACCAGGAAGATGACAATGATCTTACCCTGGAAAATCCAGCTCCCCCTGCAGATGAGGATAGCCACAATGGCCCCCTCTTTATCCCACCAGGGAGAGTTGAGAGTGTGCCTAGAAGGTCAAGATCTCCTTCTCAGGAGTCTAACCATTCTGACACCTCAGTAGGGACCTCTGTTTCCTCTCATAGGAGGGAATCCTCTCATGAAAGGAAAGAGAGACTGCTCAAGTATGAAGAAGCTCAGCTTAGAATCAGAAGAGAGCAGTTGGCTATAGATAGGGAGTCCCTAGAGCTTCAGAAGACAAGAAGAAAGTTGGGACTAGAGTCCCATGGTGGCAGCCACTTCCCTAGAGATAGGGAAAGGTCTCATGACCATAGAAACCTAAGCAAGATTGTCCCTCCCTACCAGAGTGGGGATGACATCCACAAATGGGTTACTGCACTGGAAAGGGCCTGTAAAGTTCAGAGGGCCCCCCAGGAGCATTGGGTAGCAATCTTGTGGCTCTCTTTTGCAGACAAAGGTAGAGATAAGCTCCTCACTGTCAGAGAAGAGGATGCTGATGATTACCAAATCATGAAAAGTGCACTGATTGAGGGGTTTGGCCTAACCACTGAACAGTATAGAATAAAGTTCAGAGATACCCAAAAGGCACAAAATCAAGACTGGGTGGACTTTGTAGATTGTGCTACTAAGGCTCTGGAGGGCTGGTTTCTTGGCAGTAAGGTGTGTGATTTCAAAGGATTGTACAACTTAATTATGAGGGAGCAGATCCTTAATAATTGTCAAAAATCAGCTGTTGCATCAGTACCTGGTGGACTCTGATCTGACCTCTCCCCAAGAATTGGGAAAGAAGGCAGACAAATGGGTCAGAACCAGGGTGAGGCAGAAGGTTCAGAACCAAGGTGGTGACCCAAAGAAGCAAGATTCTAAGAACTCTGTCAAGGGTGGGGAAAAGGGTAAAGACCAGAAGTCTTCTCAAGGTCCCCAAAAATCTTCTTCTGGGGGGAATCCCAATCTAACAAAAGTAAAGGCCAAAAGAAACCATGGTGTAAGATCTGTAAACAGAAAACACACTGGACCAGTGATTGCACCAAGTCCAAAGACTCAAGTCCAGCCACCATTGCCCCTAAGGCAACAGTTCCCCCTAGTGCAGCTACAACTGGTGGTACTCAGAATAAGGGTGTAGTAGGGTTAACCCTGGGTTCTGAGATGGGCTCTGGCCTAGTCAGAGTTCCAACTCAGGCTGTCCTGGTCTGTGATAGAGGCATGGACATGACCTCCTCTGTGAGTCCCAGTAACTTGGGCAAGTACAGACAGCAGCCTTTGTTAAATGGAAAAGAGGCTTTGGCATACAGGGACACAGGAGCAAGTGTCAAAATGGTGACAAAAGATCTTGTGGCTCCTGGGCAGATTATACTTGGTGAGATGTACCAAGTGACCAATGCTAGCAATGTCAGGACAGACCATTCCATGGCAGTTGTTAATTTCTCCTGGGGAGGGGTAACTGGCCTCAAGAAAGTTGTGGTAAGTGCAGACCTCCCTGTAGAATGCTTGCTTGGCAATGATCTAGAAACGTCAGCTTGGGCAGAAGTGGAGCTCAGGACACGTGCAGAAATGCTAGGGATCCCTGCACATGTATTTGCTGTGACCAGGTCACAGGCCAAAAAGTCTAACACTGAACAGGCCCTGGATTCTGGAATAATGGACCAGGTGCGTCCCAAGAGGAGGAGCAGTAGGGTTAAGGCAGAGCCTCCCCCCCTGACTCAGAATACGGATCAGCCTCCTGAGGGAGATGATCTTAGTCCTGAAGAAGGAACTGTCCCAGAGGAGCTTGAACCTGATCAGGTTGAGTTCTTGAGGACAGGGGGCCCTTCCAGGGCAGATCTGAGCCAGGAGCAGCTGAGCTGCCCCTCTCTTGAACCCCTCAGAAAGCAAGCTGCTGCTGATGAGGCTGCTGGGAATGCTAGTGGCACCCATAAAATATATTGGGA
Source organism: Calotriton arnoldi (assembly GCA_963921515.1). Lineage (NCBI taxonomy): Eukaryota > Metazoa > Chordata > Amphibia > Caudata > Salamandridae > Calotriton > Calotriton arnoldi. The sequence goes on along the minus strand of CAWUFW010000565.1, from coordinate 4,037,165 downwards.
TGATGGACTCCTATATTCAGAGAGTAGAGACCCCAAGCCTGGTGCTTCCAGGAGGTTGGTAATACCTCTGAAATTTAGGGGCTTCCTATTGGCACTAGCCCATGATATTCCTCTAGCAGGTCACCTGGGCCAAAACAAGACTTGGGACAGAATTGTTCCTCACTTTCATTGGCCCCACATGTCTGAAGACCCCAAGGAGTTTTGTTGCTCCTGTGTCACCTGTCAAGCCAGTGGGAAGACAGGTGGAACCACAAAGGCCCCCCCTGATACCACTACCTGTGGTGGGCGTTCCCTTTGAGAGGGTGGGGATTGATATAGTTGGTCCCATGGATCCTCAGACAGCCTCTGGGCACAGATTTATCCTGGTGGTGGTGGACCATGCCACTAGGTACCCAGAAGCAATTCCACTTAGGACCACCACAGCACCTGTGGTGGCAAGGGCCCTCTTGGGAGTATTCTCAAGGGTGGGTTTTCCTAAGGAGGTAGTATCAGACAGGGGTGCAAACTTCATGTCTAGTTACTTGACTGCAATGTGGAAGGAGTGTGGAGTGAATTATAAGTTCACCACACCCTATCACCCACAATGCAATGGTTTAGTTGAAAAATTCAACAAAACCTTGAAGGGCATGATCAAAGGTCTCCCGGAAAAGCTTAGGCGCAGATGGGACATCCTTTTGCCCTGCCTTTTTTTTTTGCCTACAGGGAGGTGCCTCAAAAGGGGTTTGTTACAGCCCTTTTGAACTTTTGTTTGGCCATCCTGTTAGGGGTCCTTTGTGTCTGGTGAAGGAGGGATGGGAGTTACCTCTCAAACCCCCTAAACAGGACATAGTGGACTATGTACTTGGTCTCCGCTCCAGGATGGCAGAGTATATGAAAAAGGCAACCAAAAACGTTGAGGCTAGCCAGGAATTACAAAAAGCCTGGCATGACCAAAAGGCTGTGCTGACTGTGTACCAGCCAGGACAGAAGGTGTGGGTGTTGGAGCCTGTGGCCCCAGCAGCACTCCAAGATAAGTGGAGTGGCCCCCATACAATTCTTGAACAGAAGGGAGAGGTCACCTACTTGGTAGACCTTGGAACTCCCAAGAGTCCCCATAGGGTACTTCATGTCAACAGACTGAAACCATATGTCGACAGGGCAGACATGGGCTTGCTCATGGCTACTGATGAGGGACAGGAGGAAGAGAGTGATCCACTAACTGACCTGCTCTCTCAGAACCCTGATGATGGATCAGTAGATGTGTAGCCTTGGCAGGCAGCCTCAGTGTCCAACAACAAACTGACTGCAGAAAAGTTCTGACCCAGTTCAGGCATATGTTCTCCCTGACACCTAGTCAGACTACCTGGTGCACTCATGAAGTGGACACTGGGGACAGTCTGCCTGTTAAGAATAAAATCTACAGGCAGCCTGATCATGTCCGGTATTGTATAAGGACAGAGGTCCAAAAGATGTTGGATTTGGGAGTCATTGAACCCTCAGATAGCCCTTGGGCTAGTCCAGTAGTCCTTGTGCCTAAACCTCACACCAAAGATGGCAAGAGAGAAATGAGGTTTTGTGTGATCTACAGGGGTCTCAATGCAGTCACTAGGACTGATGCCCATCCCATCCCAAGGGCAGATGAGCTTATAGATACTTTGGCCTCAGCCAAGTTTCTGAGCACATTTGACTTGACAGCTGGCTACTGGCAGATCAGGCTCGCTGATGATGCAAAGCCAAAGACAGCATTTTCTACCCCTAGTGGGCATTATCAGTTTGTGGTGATGCCCTTTGGTTTGAAAAATGCACCTGCCACTTTCCAAAGGTTGGTGAATACAGTCCTTACAGGCCTGGAAGCCTATAGTGCAGCATATCTAGATGATATTGCGGTCTTTAGCTCCACCTGGGAGGATCACCTGGTCCACCTAAGGAAAGTTTTGGAGGCCCTGCAAAAAGCCTAACTATCAAGGCTACTAAGTGCCAGATAGGGCAGAGTCAGGTTGTGTACCTGGGCCACCTTGTGGGTGGAGGCCAGGTTCAACCATTGCAGAGCAAAATTCAGACCATAATGGACTGGGTTGCTCCCACTACCCAGACTCAGGTGAGCGCCTTCTTGGGCCTGACTGGGTACTACAGAAGATTTGTAAAAGGTTATGGATCCATAGTGACCCCATTGAATGACCTTACATCTAAGAGAATGCCCAAAAAGGTTCAGTGGACAGTTAGCTGTCAGAAGGCATTTGATGACCTGAAGCAGGCCATGTGCACTGCTCCAATTCTGCAGAGTCCTGATTACTCCAAAAAGTTCATTGTGCAAACAGATGCATCTGAGGTGGGGGTAGGGGCTGTACTGTCACAGTTGAATGATGGTCAGGATCAGCCAGTAGCTTTTATTAGCAGAAGGCTGACCCCCAGAGAGAAACGTTGGTCAGCCATGAGAGGGAGGCCTTTGCTGTGGTTTGGGCTCTGAAGAAGTTGAGGCCATACTTGTTTGGTACTCACTTCCTTGTTCAGACAGACCATAAGCCCCTCTTATGGCTAAAACAGATGAAGGGTGAAAACCCCAAACTTTTGAGGTGGTCCATTTCCCTACAGGGGATGGACTATACAGTGGAACATAGACCTGGGAGTAGCCATGCCAATGCAGATGGACTCTCCAGATATTTCCACTTAGAACATGAAGACTCAACTGGTCAAGGTTAGTTTAATGTCCCTGCGTTTGGGGGGGGGGGGGTGTAGGAGAGTAGGATCTGCTTCTTAAGGTTACCCCCACTTTTTGCTGATGTTTCACTGTTTTTCGACTTTAGTCTGGCTGGGGCCCTGCTATCCAGGACCCCAGCCTAGCTGCTTCCTCTCTAAAATTGATTCCTAGTACCTTAGGTACACTTCAGATTGGATTCTGGGGTGCCCTTATAAGTCCCTAGTATATGGTATACTATGTACCCAGGGCATAGGTACCCCAGAGGCCTGCCAGGGGCTGCAGCATGTATTATGCCACCCCTGGGAAGCCTTCCAAAATGACACCACAGGACTGCTACAGCAGCCTGAGTGAGGTGGTGCATGCACCCCTTACTGAGATATAGGTTCACTATATCTCACCCTGTCACTGCACATATAAACCTATCAGTCACCCCTATGGCAGGCCTTATCAATCCTGAAGGCAGGGTGCTTGGTTTTATGTGAGAGGGTGCCCATGCATGAGCAGAGCCCCTCTGAAGCCTTCGGAATCTATCCTCCGGGGTTGTCTGTGAGTGCAGCCTGACCATATACTCTTAAGTGCATTATAACTCAACGGTAAATGCTAACTTTGGGATGGCTGCACGGAAACATGTCGTGTTTGGTGTCAAACACCTTGGAATCATACCCCCACACCAGTAACTGGTGTGGGAGTATGATCCCACCCTTCTAGAGGGAGAGACATGACAGCACTGGTATACCCGGTACCAGCTAACAGAGCCCTGGCATCACAAAATGGATGCTGCAGCCACAGACACAAGTCTGGCCTCCTGCTGCCGACCGAAACTCCGGCAGGGGAGGCCTGGACAATAGGTTTCCTGTCACAGGGAGGTGTTACCACCTCCCAGACAGGCTTTAGTGTATTGGGGCTGGGTGGGTGCACTCTCAGTGTGCTTTGAAGTCCTGCACTGGGGGCACATTTGGTGTCCCTGTGCATAGCCCAGTTCAAACCGGTTGCAGGGGCTACCAGCCCTGCTCTGGCGCGAAACTGGACAAAGGAAATGGGTGTAGCCACCCCTCTTTCCAAACCCTCCCATAGGTGGGTCCCCTGAGTTAGTCCAACCCCTTCCTTGGGTATAAGATAGGAACCCCTGGCAACAGGACTTTAGATATCCCTGGACGAAACTCTGAAACTGAATCCTGGACCTTCGACGATCTGTTAAACGCCAGATGACTGAAGAATCTCCCTTGGAGTAAAGGAGTTACTCCCCTGCTTGGGAGGCACCAAAGACGCATCTGTCCGGTCTGCATCTCTGAAGCTCCAGCCGGACGCCGACGACCCTGCAACCCCAGAGGTGGGTTTCCAGACTTCCCAGAGGCTAACCCGAGTCCCCAGCAAAGCTGAGACCCGTAGCCCTTGTGGGTACCGTGGAACCGGAACCCCTGGACACCGTGCACATTTGCAAGTGCATAAGCTTCTGGTCGATCCTAGAGGCTGTGCTTTGGGTTACTTGTAGCCCCGAGCAGTGAATGCACCGAAGATTGCTGGCCAGGCCACTCCCAGTGACCCGTAGGCCGCCATTTTGTGATTCCGCTCGAGGTCCCTTCGCGATCCCTTGTCCGTCGACTTGTGGGTCCCTCAGAAGGACATCTCTGATTTCAACGGGCCTCCCTGATTGCTCCAGGCCTGCCCTGACTCTCCCTCGCTTGGGGAGTCCCTCGGACCTCGCTGGTCCGCACCGAAGCCTTTGTTCTCTTTCTGCGTGGGTTGCTGTTGCCAAGACTTGTTGGGTCCAATACGGGCACCGACACCGCAGCCAGCTACTACCTTCGTGGGACAGCTCGATTCCAGCTCCTGGTCGTCGTCGACGCCTCCTGGTCTTCGTGGCTGCAGAGACAATCTTCACCTCTTCGAACTTGAAGCACCCGACATCGGTGGGCATTCGACTATCATGCCCTTGGTCACTGGCTAGTGACCCAGACTCTGTCCCCTCTGCTTTCAGGTTCTTCCCATCTCCGATCCAGGCTTGGATCTCTTCGGACACTTCGCAGTTTCCCGGCAGCAGCACTTTCCAGCAAGCGGCCATTGAAAACGACGGCGTGGCCCGACACCATTTGACACCTGTGCACCCGGCTTCCCTGGGTGAGGTAACACGAGTACTTCGGTGCTCCCGTGGGTGTTGGCCCTAGAACCCTCTAAGTCCAAAAGGGTTTGTTCCTAGTCCACTTCGAAGTGTCCCTAAACTTTAAAACTCTAACCGCGACTTTCCCCATAGACGCTAACGGAGCTCGCGGCTGTGTTCACACACTGCACACGTCCCCCGTGGGTCCCCTGTGTCACTACCTTGGGTGGTTCCTTGAGGTCCCAGCGATTCTACGGGCTCTAGGCCTTGTGTCTAGTCAAGTCGTGGTTCTTATACCACTTTCTTAAAATATGGTTTGGTACGCCCCTAGGGCTAATCGTATATTGTGCTAATTTACTGTGCTATTTGACTTGTAACTTGTGTACTTCGACCTCTAGCCTCATAAAGAGACTAGTGGGTAGTGTTTAGTAATAAATACATATATTTTATATATATACACCTGGTGTGGTTCTCCTTTCATTTGGTCATTCATGAGATTATAGACTGGTAAAACAAACCGCTTTACACTCCTTCAAGACTTAGCCTGAAGGCTGCTCTCCATAGCTACCACTAGGATAGCTTTCAATAAAGGTTGTCTTTAAACCTACCATCAATAAAGGTCGTTTGGACTGGTGCAAGGTGGCCACTATAACTAGTGGACAGCAAACCCCATCAGGGGTAGCAAGCGCTATATAAATACAAACCTCTTTCCCTCTTCTATCCCGCCACCTACCCTTCTCTACCCAAATAACTGAATAACATGTCCACTAATCAAAGTTACTTCATTTTTTACTAGACTAATGTTCAACACTAATCCTTAATGGGTTCCGGAGTGGTGTGCTACTCGCCAGAAAAGCGCTTCAACACTCATCAGGGGTAACAAGTGCTATATGAATGCAAACCTTTTATCCCTCCGCTATCCTTCTCACTCCAAATAACTGACTAATATCCACCACTGAAACTACTTTCATATTTTCACCATATTAATTCACCACTAATCCTTGATGGGCTTCCAGAGTAGCATGCTTCAACACCCCATCAGGGGTAACCAGCGCTATATAAATACAAACATTTTTTCCTCCTCTATCCTTCTGCTATCATTCCAAATCCAAATAACTGCCTAACCTATCCATCACTTAAAATGTACTTGCATGTTTCACTATACTAATTCAACACTAATCCTCTATGGGTCCCGGAGTAGCGTGCTACTCGCCGAAAAAGCGCTTCGACGCCTCGTCAGGGGTAGTAAGCGCTATATAAATGCAATTACAATACAATATACCAGGCCAACTTCTCACAAAGGGCTTGCTGTAACCATTCCAAGGTGCTCTATTTGTTGTAGTGTGGCCAAGCATCCATAGGCTTATCAGAGGGAAGTGTTAGGCATCTGTTGCACACACAGAGTCAATAAATGAGACACCCTCTCAATAAGGAAATCCGAGTTACCAATTTTGAGGAAACAAAAAATGCAGCTGTCTGATTTGAGGCATGAGCCTCGAACGCAGTAATGTTATCCTATGGGAGAAACATATACTGCATAGGGGTACTTGCAATCGAGTTACACAGTTGTTCTTGTGGACTTAAGGTAGGTAGGGGCCAAGGTCCTTATAACCACCAGCAGTTTTGGTTTAACTGCCCTAGTGTGTCCAGGTGCAGGGGTGCTGGTCGCAAGGGTAACCTCGAATGCTACGGCTGTAGTCTATGGAGAAAACCTGTAACTGAAAAAGGCTGGTAGTGGAGACTTGGGGACATGTCCGTCGGAACACAAAGGGGGGGGGGGGGGAGGAGACTTGGTTCTTGAGGGCAAGGATGCACCGTTGGTGGACTCTGACTCAGGCTGTGGTGCTCGGGTGCAGAGGTATTTTGTCTGGCGGGTTGCTTACGTTGGAGGCTCTTACTTTGTAGTCTGACCTGGAGATGGGGACAAACCAGTACAGCAGGGCCACACTCAACGATGACCTCTCTGGTGCTGTCGTCCCACGTCGGTAGGTCGGTCTTGGCGGTGTTGGTGTCCAGGCTAGACCATGAACAAGCCTTGGCTGCTGCAAGGAGTCTGGTACCCCGGGTATTGGTGCAGGAAGGTTCCTGGGGGGTCCTGGCATCTCCAGGCTTGGTGGGGAGACTGATCTGACCTCCTGGAGTACAGTGACATTCTCCTGGGCAGCTGTTGTGTTGGTGGACCCAGGGGTTAGCAGATCAGTGAACCAGACGTTGCGGTCTGTGCCTGCAGTCTGCAAGGAAGTGGGTCCTCCACTTCAAAGGAGATGCTGGCTGGTGAAGTGCTGGGATCCCTCCGAGGCTTTTGTAAGATACACAGCTGCAGGATGAGTTGGGCTTTGCAATTGTCGAGACAGAGGCAGGCAGGCTCTAGCGCCAAATCCACAGCTAGCCCACAGTTCTTGCGTTTTTCGGCCCTTCTTTGCCCTTCTTCAGTCAAGTGCGTCTGAGTTCCTGGTCTCAGGGGGCCTCTTAAATACTGAATTTAGGGGGTGTTAAGGGTAGTAGTCAATGGGCTACTTACCCTTGGGGTCCCTTCACCCCCCCTATATGACCATTTCCTGTGGGAAGTGGGCATAACCCTGTCCTAGAGTTCCTAATTCCACCTAAAACAAATTGGTGGAACCCTTTTGTGGAGCACATAATGCAGCCCACCTTAGGGGTGTTACTAGCCTGGTAGTGCAACACGTCTACTTGCATAGCTAATTCACTGCCTGTCCTGGTGCCAAATGGGCCCCAGGCAGGGGGTAGAATCTTCCAGGTCTAGGGAAGCCGGGGTTGCATATCAAAGGCGGCAGGGGCTTTGAAGCCCCTGGCCTGGGTATGCAGATTCACCAGCCATCCTGCTGGAGGAGGTGCGAACGCCTTCCTCCGGAGCAGGCATTGTTTCTGGACGAAGAGCGTGGGCTCCCACCTTCAGGGGGTCAAGAACTCATCTGTGGTGGCAGGCTGGTCGATACCAGTCAGCCAACACACTAAGGTGCCCTCTGGGTGCATTTCATAATAAATCTTGTACTGGCAATAGTACAGATTTATTACGACAAGGTGTTTACTGAAACCTATGGTGTTTGGTATCAAAGCCATCATGTAGCTGGGTAACTCGTAATGACCAGTGCCCAGTACGTGTACTTAAGATGGCTTCCCTGTTCACTTGTTCAATCTAGCAGTTGAACTAGACAGGACAGGGGCTTATCTGCCTCGCATGTAATATAATGCACCCTGCCTTAGGGCTACAAGGTCTGCTGTTGAAGTGACTTGCATATATTCCATGCAGTGACTTTGGCATGGCACACAGTGAGTGTGCCATGTCATGTTTTCACTCATGGTTTGTACCATGACACGGTCTGCAATGACAGGCTGCATGCAATATGTATGGGGGTCCCTTAGGGTGGCATAATGCATGCTGCAGCCCTTAGAGACACTCTTTGGTACCCATGCCCTAGGTACCAGAGGTACCCCTTATTAGGGACTTACAGAGGTGCCAAAGTGTGTGCAAATTGTGTGACAGATAATGTTACCTTGTTTTGGGGAAGGAGCACTGGCACAGGGGCCTGGTTAGCAGGGACCCAGTGCACATCAGTCAAAAAACATCAGTACCAGTGGCAAAACATGGGGATGGCCATGACAAAAAGGGACAATTTCCTACACCCCTTATTATGCACCCTCTCCTTCAGCTCATGCCTATAATTGTAACGTGGACTGTTGATTTAACCCCTGAGCAGTGAGCATTGAGGCATAAATAGTTTTTCTTAACCTTTGCCAGATGCATTCACGTTCAGATCAAACTTGTTACTGCACTTACGGCCTACTATCTCTGGAGAAAGCCTACTCTAATATGATTTTAAATAGTTCTTTAAATTAGTTGTGGCTGAAATGAGCACCTCAGTGCATTGTTGAAAGAGGAATTCAGTTTACTGACAAGCGAGCTTCATAAGCTTTTACATCCCTTTTATTCCCTCTCTCACCATTCTCCAGCTCCTAGACTCTGCTACAGGAGATGAAAGCAACAACATGTCTGAATAATTCAGAAAGTTGTGGAGTTTTAACCTGTACTACTATTTACACAAGAGCAGAGGCATCTGATGCAAATACTTTCAGTAGAACTAACTGCAAGACCTGTGCCAGTTTTATGCATACTTTTGCCAACACAGAGACAGAGGAATCTTGTGTGCTCTACTGTGTTTGTTAGTTAAGAGCTTTGTAAAGCGCAGCGAGGCGCCTTAGAGCTTCTTGATAGGGCTATACATGTCAAAGTTTGAAGTAAATGTTAAGCGATAGAATGGTAGTAAGAGTCCAATCAAACGTGAAGCATGACTCGATTACTAACACAAAGTCTAGTCTTTAGTCCAAAGTTATCCTGAACAACTCCATTTTGAAGTTTATAAAGTGAAGGAGGTTGCATTCTGCCTTACAAGTCTGGCTGTTCTTCTCTCCTTTGCTGCAACTGTCTTTTGGTAGCTTTGCTATTCCTGCTTGCTTCAACTACATGCTAGTTAGGCAGTGCACACATTACCAGCGGTTAACACGTTATCCTTTTTGTTGGCCCTGATCGTAGTACTGTCAACCTTAATGAAGATATTTTTCATACCAATAAGACCAGGAATATCCCTGATGGACATACTGGGTGTGCAGAAAATGTAATGGCTTTTTTTTACATTTCTACTATTGTAGGTATATATATATATTTATTTTATATATATATATATATAAAGCGCAACCATTCCAAACAATTAGATCAGGGCTCCAGGCGCACATAAACAAAGCAACTCCTTATGTATCACATAGTACAAGCTGACATCCCAAACCATGACAATAAAAAAGTACACTTTTTAAAAATAATCTATCCTTTCCATTTTAAACCCATAGCATGCATCGACCATAGAGGTAAATAATAATTTACAGCAACCCATGAGACAATTTAATCAGATGAGTTATTTATGTTTAAAATGCTTATGAAAATGAAGCAAATTTGTGAAGGTAGTTTGTCCCATAAAGTAATAGAATTAGTTGTGATATTAAAATTTTACCTACCAGTAAATAAGGTGATCCAGTTGAAATTTACAATTCGCATTTATCAGGCAAAATACAGATTGATTAATTTCAAATCAGAAGTGACATTTGTACCCTCTGCAAAATGGTTACCTATCTGAATCACTTTGCATCTTGAAAAGTTAGTAATCCAAATCATGCCTAGTTTTTAAATGATTTTCAATAAGCAGTAAATATAAGACTACATTGGTGCTGAAAGTGAATACATTCTAGTGCCTTTAAAATCAAATTAAGGTACATTTCTTTAACATGACTTCCTTTTTCTGAAGGCTGAGGAGTGAATTTCAACAATATACTGTGATGAAATGAATGTCTTATTACCGGCTGGTCGTTAAAGTTTCATATTTCTTGACCCTTGCAGATCGATGATGGTGAAATCTTTGCAAGTATTAACCAGAAGGATGGGATGGTCTGTTTTCATGACAATCCAGAGAAATATAACAATCCTGCAATGCTCCATAATATCGATCAGGAGGCAAGTAAACTATGTCTGTGTAGCTACCATTCACTATATGGTATGGATGTTTATAGCTGCCCAGTGTTTTTGTGTCTCTGCATGTCTTAATATTTCTTTAACATGATTCCTCAAGATTACTTCAGAAAGTCCAGAAGTGCTGGCAGGAAAGTGAGGGCTTGAGTGGGAGAAATCCGAGGGTGTGGGAGCAAACTAAGGATGTGGGAGCAGGAGATAGTCTTTAACTTGGAGTGAATGATTTTGTCAAAGAACCGTTGTCTGAATATGGTTTGGTCTTTGACCTCCTACAGTCATGCTGTTTACACTGTTACTTCTTTATTGTGTAGTGCCTACAAGGGCAAGGCAGGGCCAGAAAAATCTTCTCTGAAATGAATTCAGTTACTTTAAAGGTTTTGGAGACTTTTGTGTCCAAGTATTTCACTCTGGCATAACCCCTCTCCAGCACGTCCACAATGGATTTCCTTTTAAATGATTTATCAGAGGTTCTGATCTTCATTAATTAGTCTGCTACCCCCATGCTGTGCATAGCAACTTAAGTGTAACAGAGGAGGACTGAACAATTGCAAAAAGTGAAAGGGCCCCAGCAAGTTATGGGCCTCTTGTGTGTTCAACTGCACTCATAGTAAACAGGTTCTCTATGTTGTTTAGACCTGGCCTGAGCAAGGTTGATGGCAACACACAAGGCTCACTTAAACATGTTTCAATCCGAAATGTTGGTTTTTTTTCCCCGTTTTACTGTAACAGATGCTAATTTGCCTCTAGTCCTCCAAAGGCTTCAAAACAGATCCTAATTAGTGCCATTTTGTGTCTCAAGGTTTTGCTAAAACAGATCCTGATCCAGCAGATCAAAAGCTGACTTTAGAGTAATGTCAAGTAGACCAGTTTACATTATGTTTGAAATCATTGCAACAGGGAAGACACAGACTGAGACTCTATTGTAATGTATCTATTTATTTTCTGAAGCCGATGGTGTCCGCCAGAATACAATTTTTCATCCACTAATAGATGGTATTTAACAGTACTTTGCTAAAGAAGTTACAAACTAAACCTAGAAAAGACTTGTTTGTAGTTGATAGTGTTCTCCCTCTGTCCTTTTTATGGATTGGTATTATAATGGCACTTTTCCACGAATCAGGAATTTTCCTGCTTTTGAGTATAGCTATCACCCCTAGCAGGAGTGGTACGTAGAAACTGTCGTATCTTTACAACCCCACAGGAATATTGTGGTCCTGAGTGTGCGCTTCATTGCTGGACTTTGTGGGATATGTGTCTATGTATGTATGTGTGTGTATGTATATATATATATATATATATGTGTATAGATATATTATCTACTGGCGGTCGCCAGTAGATAGTTATAGTTAGGACCTATTTTCCATAGGAAATCCGCAACATTCTATTTTGGTATAACGTTGGCGCCGGTTGACGAATCTTCGCGAAAGCTTCCAACTTGTTGGGGCGCTCCGGTCCGCTCCTATCCTGAAAGTCTCAGGGTGATTCGTCAAGCGGGGGCCGAGAAAAAAGGGGGGTCCCGAAACGCGTTTTCCCCATTCATTTTTCTATAGGAACCTTTAGTCGCAGCTACAGCCCGAACTGCTGAACGGAATTACACCAAATTTGGCAAAGAGGTAGCCCTTGGTTCAGTGTCGTGCCTTTTGCTTAAATGGTGTAAATCCGTTCAGTAGTTCCTGAGAAAATCAAAAGTAAAGTCACATATATATCTATGGCCGAGTAGGGTCCGCGTACCCTCCCGATCACGAGCTGCATGCTAATTGGCTGTCAACACTCCAAATCAGGAAGTGTTGGCAGCCATTTTGTCCCTCGGTAGAACCGAGGGACAGAAACAAGTGCGCAAACGCACAAAGGGGGCAGGGTAGAAACACCCTGACCCCCTAGGTCTGCTCAGGGGGTCCCACAAGGACCCCCTGGGCAGAAAAAAGCATTTTTTAAGAAAAGAAATCGGCGGGGTGCGCAAATCCCGCCGGAAAAAAAAAAAATCGAAGCGCGGTCTCCCGCGCTTCGATGCTATTTTGCCCCCGGGTGGGCCAAGTCCCGGCGGCATGCGGGGAGTGGGTTTATATTTAATTTTGGGGGGCCTCGAAGGCCCCCCAAGCCCCGGGGACCGCCACCCCCGGGGGCTTTAAAAAATAATGGTGCGGGACGGCTCTTGGCCCTCCCGCAGCCCCGGGGACCCCCTCCCCAAAATTTTTTTAAAAATAAAGGCCTGCCCTGGGGGATGGGGTCCCCGGGGCAAAAGGAGGCCTGAGGAGGGGGGCCACGCAGCCCCCCTCCATAAAAATGTATTTAAAAGTGTGGCCATGCCCCGGGGGATGGGGTCCCCGGGGCCGGATTCGGCCACGGGAGGGGGGCCACGCGGCCCCTTCCCGTTTAATTTTTAAAAAAAAATAAAAAGGGGTAAGGCCCTGGGGGATGGGGTCCCCAGGGCCCAAAAATAGGAAAAAGGAAGGGGGGCCACACAGCCCCCCTTCGGGGGGAAAAAAAAAAAAAGATCGGGCCGCAGGCCCCGCCCCCTTTTTTTACCACTCTGCAAACGCGCCCCCTGGGGCGTTTGCAGATGGGGAACGAATTCCCCTTAAATACTGGGGGTCCCTGGGGCAACTAGCCCACCAGGAACCTCCAGTATGCGCCAGGGGCTGCGTTGCAGAGAGGTGTACAGAGGCCACGCCCCTTTTACACCTCTCTGCAATGCAGCTCTGTGGCGCTTTTGGAGGTACATGGTGGGCTACTTGGACTCCAGGGACCTCAGGATTCAAGGGGACTTAATCCCCCAACTTAAAACGCGCCACAGGGCGCATTTGCACAGTGGTGAAGGGAGGGGGCGGGGCTTCAGGTGACATGTGTGCAAACAGGCCCCGTGGCGTGTTTTAAGATGGGGAATTAAATCCTCTTCAATCCTGAGGGTCCCTGGGGGCCAACTAGCCCACCAGGTACCTCCAGTAAGCGCCACGGAGCTGCGTTGCAGACTGTTGTAAAAAGGGGCGTGGCCTCTGAACACCTCTCTGCAACGCAGCTCTCTGGCGCATACTGGAGGTACCTGGTGGGCTAGTTGGCCCCTAGGGACCCTCGGGATTGAGGAGGAATTAATTCTCCAACTTAAAACGCGCCACAGGGCGTGTTTGCAGACATGTATCCTCAGGCCCCACCCCCTTTATTCACCATTGTGCAAATATTCCTCTAAAATCAGCCGAACTACGAATTCCGATTTACTCACCTGTTATCAGGAGAGAACCCAGTGCTGCATCTTTTAGTCCAGCACTGACCCTGAAAAGTAATTCTAACCGTACTTACCAGTAACTTGAATTTTCTTCCATAGGAATCCATTGTCTGGTTTTCAGCAGAAAAGTTTCAAAGTGTCGATTTTCACAAACTACAAATATTCCTTAAAAATCGCCTGTGTGACTTAAACGCATTCTTTCAACTGTTTACAGGAGATGCACCAGTGCTGGACTGAGTAAGAAAAAGTAACGATAACACTACTTACCTGCTAAGTGAATTTCCTCCCATAGGATAACATTGGTGATTCTATGTGAAAAAGTTTCTAAGTGTCAACTTTTAAAATACAATAATATTCCTTAAAAATCACTACTGTAACCAAAACGCTTTACTCAACTGTTTACAGGAGATGTCCCAGGACTGAATCTAGGATCCAGTCCTGTGGTTAGAAAAGTAATCCATAAAGTAACTAATTGCATTTAACTAGAAATTCACATTGAGCTCAATGTTGCATTGTGTTTGAAATTGTGTTGCCCATTGCAACAACTGTAACTACTGTACTTAAAAGTCTATTGCCTATTTGCAAAGTATTTAAACTAAAGTAATTCATTCTGAGAAAGTATATTTTGTAATGTAATGTATAATGTAATTACAATGTAATTTAAAAAATAAAATATCTAAAAATAAATAGTTTAAAAAAATGTTGTAAATCAGTATCAAAAAAATAAATATAACAATTAATACATTTAAAAATTGTCATTTACAAAACCTTTGAAATTCACTGAAAAAACCATAGGTTTCAGACACGTTATAGTTAGGAATTGGCATTTAAAAACCTTTGAAATTCACTGAAAAACCATAGGTTTCAGGCACGTTATAGTTAGAAATTAGCATTTAAAAAACCTTAGAAATTCACTGAAAAAAACATAGGTTTTAGGGACAGTTATAGTTAGTTGGACATTGCACTCGTACAAAACCCGTGAAATTCCCCGTTATAGTTAGTTCAGGTAACTATAACTCGCGCCCCGCAATGCACTGCTGATGACGTCACATATTACATCACTCATGACATGGTCAGTGACATCACTGATGACATCTCAAATGACATCACTGATGACATCATCCATAAGATAATTTGATGCATCTTCTCACACCCTAATATAACTTTTGATACACCCACTGTAAATTACAGACTGCCATTGTCAAAACCATAGACACTCCAACACCAATTACTATATACACACTCACTGATTCTTAGGCCTACACACACACATCTACTCACTCACCCGTACAATCAGTCATACTTATAGTCACTCAGTACAGAACTATTATATGCACTCATACACCTATATAAACACTCACACACCGCCACTCATCCATAGAGGTACTCACACACCTAGTCAGTCATGCAAAAAATTAAGCACATACCCATTTACTCACCTATACAGTTATACACACACCAGCTCACTTACTCATACAAATACTAGCACATTCTTACGCTCTTATACAATCTCTGATACAAGCACACACTCATCCATACAGCCACTCTCACAATCACCCACTCTCACTTATACCCATTTATATACTCCAACACACATATATACTGCCTTTCACATATGTAGTTACTCACACATGTACCACTGGGACATACATTCACTCACTAACACACTCTTACACACACTTACCCACCCATTCAGTCTATCACAGATGCACTCTTGAAACCATCCACCCAGTGAATCACCCACTCACACATCTATGCACAGAGTCGCACACACCCCACCCACACAAACACTCAGGCACACATACAGATACTCAACAAACCAATCAATAACTCATATAGACACTCATGTAGCTATTCACAAACCCATGCAGCCACTTACACAGCAACAGACAGACGGATACAGACATTCACCCAGTTTAGTCACTAACCCATGCATTCAGTCAGTAAGATACGTTTAATCACTCACTTATAGAGTTAGTCACGCACCTACTAAATCATCCATTCAGACACTTATACACCCACTCATTCTTCAATACGCCTTTCCCTATATATATTAAACATATTTAAACTTTACAGAAACACACAGTCACTGGATGATGTCATCTGTGATGTCATTTGAGATGTCATCAGTGATGTCACTGACCATGTCATGAGTGATGTAATATGTGACGTCATCAGCAGTGCATTGCGGGGGCGCGAGTTATAGTTACCTGAACTAACTATAACGGGGGAATTTCACGGGTTTTGTACGAGTGCAATGTCCAACTAACTATAACTGTCCCTAAAACCTATGGTTTTTTCAGTGAATATATATATATACACACATACTTAGGTGCCTTTTCCAAACCCCTTTCACTCCGCCCACTAATGTAACATGGGCATTGAAAACTGCAATTTTGTTATCCTGTTCATGATATAACTGAAAAGGGAAGCCTCATAGTTTGTGTTAATAGTTATCTATAAATCCGTGTTCTGAACACCTTGCTGAACATCATCCCTACTAATTCGCAAAACCTTTTTTAGTGGTACAGTGGATTCCAATAGGTCTTTTCACACCATTATTAATTATATAACTTGATTAATTATTTTCATACTGTAGGGATTCTTTTCACACCATTGTTAATTATATCACTTAATTACTTATTTTCATACTGTAGGGATGCTTTTTTATAATTTGAAAACTGGCCAACTAACCCAATGCGTTCGATGTAACTCTGCTGATGGTATCCTGGTTGATATTGGGGTTGTAGAGGGGCGTGCACCCTCGTAGGAATTGGTACAGCAGTTGCCTGGTTTTGGAAATCTACAGCGGCCCCTCCTACAGCTTAGTGTCATGAACACCTGTGTAAAAAATGGAAGCCTCCGTATACAAGGCTGCCCACATTAGTACAGTAAGATTTAGGGAAGGTGATGGGATTCTAATGTCATACTTAATGTGTAATGCTCTTTCAATATGCACTGTCATTTTCAATGACTCCGGATACTGTGATCCCCACTGTGTATGTTAGAATGCACTATGTCAAACAATTTTGGATTATAAAAAAATTAACCCAATGTGAAGAACATCGAATAATGGAAGTTATCGCTAATATGAGCTGGTCATGAAAATGTTATATTTTCACTTCTACAACCATATCTCGAACCACAATTATATATTGAATATGATGTATTATCCCCATGAATTTGATGGGATGTTGCAATACATTAAGAGCATGATCTGCATATTATTGTTCATGTATCAATCAAGCCACCAATACAATAAAAACAGTCTTAATGCACTTTATAGTCTTTCTTCTCTTGACAACTGCAAATCTTTCTTCACACGTTCTAAATCATTCTGCACTGACCCCATTTCAAGCCCTCTTTTCTTGCTCTGCCTGTGTTAATTCTACCTCCTCTGTTCCTCTCCCTGGTGTGTAGCAGAAAACCAAACGATTACCTTTTCTTGTGAAAGTTTAGGTTTTTTTGTTTTTGTAATTTTCATGTATGAAATAATTACCACTATGTTTTCTTCACTTAACCTGTTGTGGTTTGTGTTTTCAAGTGGCCTTTCTGTTCCTTTTCTTTTCCCCTCCTGTATCTTCTTCTGTCAATTGCACAAAAAAAGGTATTTTCATGCTTGTCCTTCAAGTGAACCTTTTATCTATTTTTCACTGATATTTCTTTTTAGTTGTACTTTGCACCAAGGTGCTTGGTTTCATCTATATCACTTTTATCCCATATTTTTGTTATACTTCTCATGTAAACTTCCTCACAATTATACACTGTATAACTTTTGTAATCAAAGATTAATCTTTTAAACTTCATTAAATCTATTTTTTGTATTTAGCAATAGTCTCATTCATTTCATTTAACATTGACGAAAACTCTTCAATTTGAATTTGCATAAGATCTGCTTTAATTTGCTGAACTTCTTCTTCCAATTTATCCATTTCTTATGGTTAATTATTGTATCATGTATATTAAGTTTGCCCTACTTTTGTTTAGAATTAGATTCCATTTTTGAATGAAATCTTGATGCTCTTTACATGAAGTAGATTTTAGTGGTATCTTTACCCCTTTCGGTATGCTTTTCACTCTGATGTTCGCCCAGGGTTATTGAATGCAAATTTTGTCTAACCATTTTCCTTAATTTACAATCCAGTTTCTTTAGAAATGTTTTTTTTTAAGTGTCCTTAATGGTATCAGAGAAAAGCTTTTTTGCTCCTAAAATATTTTTCTTGTCTCATTGTCACTTAAATACAGAGTTTCTGTTGTTTTTGTATTCAAAGTATTCAGTTCTTCCAGCAACATCTTCAATTCTATCTTGCCTCTTTATATTCTGAAAAAGTATTAAATGTTCAAGGCATGTTTGGCTGTAGATACACAAGCTGTGCATACTCCTACCATATAGTGTTGGGCATGGATGTGTGCAAGCTGTTTTTCTTCGAAGAAGTCTTTCGAGTCACAAGGTGTTGTGACTCCTTCTCTTGGTGATAAAGTGCATTATCATTGACTCCATTGTTAGATTATTTTCTTTCCACCATATGGTTTGGCCTTGTGCTCTAGGTCGACTCCGTCGCGGTGCTCTTTTCAGTTCACACAGTTCCTTTCCTCTGTTGGTACTTACTTCAATCGCTTCTTTCTTACATTCCGTTTCAGGCAGGGTGCAGAGGTCACTGAGCCCGATGTTAGTCAATGGAGAGTGGGGACACCCACAGGGGTGCTGGTTGCAGGTAGGTACCCGCGGTTTCAGGGCACAGGCCCCAGGGGTTAAGGCAAGCACGGGGGGCCACAAGGCAGCACCTACCATACACCACCAGCGGCCAGTGCAAATCAGCGTTGGGCGCCCAATGCAAGTAAATGGGGAATCTCTGTCGCACAAAGAGGCTGCAGGCTCGGACCAGGAGGATGGACGAAGGTGAACAGGTAAGTAGAGGTGTTGGTGGACGCCTGGGCACCGTCTGCTGGGCTCCCCAAACTCGAGGGCTGAGGATGCAGGGGTGCCTTTGAACGTCGTAACTTCTTTACTGGAGCTGGCTGCGGTCAGGAGGACCCTTCGAGATGAGGCTGCAGGCGTCTTCGTGGAGTCCAGGAGAGGTCAGAGGCCGATGGTTTTGAGGTCCGGATCGCTGGGGAGATTTCACTGGACAGATGGCCCACTCAGACTTGGGCGGATGGTGCAGAGTTGACAGGCGCCACGGTTCCAGCTGGATTCGGAGACCTTGGAGTGGGTTTCTTGTGGACAGAGCTGCTGTCCTCGGGAGATCTGGTCTTTGTTGAAGTGCAGGCAGTCTTCCTCTGGTTTCTGGAAGTCGCTGGCTGCAGGACAAACGTTGTCTTCTTTGCAGAATCTTTAAGCGGGAAACAGGCCGGTAGGGCTGGGGCCAAATCAGTAGCGTCTTCAGGCTTGGCTGCACGGTGTCTTCTTGGTCCTTCTTAGGTCGCAGGAATCTGAGGATCAAGGTTCAGGGGTGCCCCTAAATACTGAATTTAGTGGTGTTACAAGTACTGGCAGGTAGTAGCCAATGGGCTACTTACCTTTAGGGTGACTACACCCTTTGTATTTCCCCTCCCCTTGGGGAGGGGGCATCCCCTAATCCTATTGGCTAAAATCCTTCCATCCAACATGGAGGATTTTCTAAGGAGGGGCCACTTTAGCTCGGGGCATCTTAGGGGTGGTCCTGGTTGAGAGGGGACACATCTCTCCGGACTACTAATTTTCCAGCTGACCTTGATGTCAAAAGTGTGGCTTGGCCAGGGGGGTGGGCATCTCCACCATCTGGAGAGGCCCTGGCTAGCATAACAAAGAGCAGGAAGCCTGTGAGGCTCATCGTCCTGAAAGCTGTTTCTGCTTGGGGGTAGATAAGAAGCACATCCACCCCAAGCACGCTTTGTTCCTGACCCACGAAAGCACAGGGCTCCCACCTCAGGGAGTCGGAAACATGTCTGAGTGTGACAGGCTGGTGCAGACCAGTCAGCTGTACACTAGGGAGTTGGTCGTTTTTCAGGGGGCCTCTCTAAGATGCCCTGTGAGTGCATTTTATAATAAATCCAGCACTGGCATCGGTGTGGGTTTATTAGGCTGGGAAGATTGATACCAGACTTCCTAGCAATCAGTAAAGCCATCATGGAACTGTGGAGTTCGTAATGACAAATGTCTAGCCGATGTACTCAATATGGCTTCTCTGCACTTACAATGTCTAAGAATGGACTTTGAAACAGTAGGGGCATATTGCTCATGCAGCTATGCCCTCACCTGTGGTATAGTGCACCCTGCCATAAGGATGTGAGGCCTGCTGGAAGGGTGATTTACCTATGTCACAGGCAGTGGTTGGTGGGCATGGCACTCTGGGATGTGTGCCATGTTGACCCTTCAGTTTCAGCTGCACCACAACACAGTCTGCAATGGCAGTGGGTATGTGTTTGGTGAGGGGCCTCTGAGGGTGGCACAATACATGTTGCAGCCCTTAAAGACCCTCTCTGGTCACAAGGTCCTTGGTCCCAGGTGTACCTTTTTACAGGGACTTATATGTGAGATAGAGGTGTGCTAGTTGTGAAAACAAAGGTACAGTTTTGGGAAAGAACACAGGCACTGGGAAACTGATTAGCAGGGACCCAGTGCACATTCAGTTGAAGTGCATCAGAAATCAGGCAAAAAGCAGGGGGTAACCATGCCAAAAGGGGCTCTTTCCTACACACAGGAACTACTGTTTGCCTTAAAATTGCAGGGTTATCGACAGAAGCTGTCTCTGATGAGTTTCCCTTGCCTACAAGCCATGCTCTACAGCTCTCCAGTCCCTACCTCCATGCCCCAGGTGACGAATGGTTTTCCTTGCCTGGAGAGCTGCAATTAGGCATGTACAATGGGATGCCAAGCTCACACAACAAACGCCTCTTTGGCATGGTCCCTGGCTGAAGCAAGGAGCAACACTTCAAAGTTTTAAGAACTGGGACCTTATTGGTATTACCCAATTGGGCGATGTCTGGTGTGGGACGCACATACTCTTTCCAAGACCTCCAAGCCACCTACACGCTTGCACACGCCCAATTTTATAAATATCTTCAACTCCGACATGCTCTCCACACTCATCCTGGTAACTGACACCCAACCAGAATTTAGTGCACTTAAGGCCAAACTCTTTATGGGTAACCTGGGTTGGGACGGAATCTCCCAGAATAATTTTACCTTGATAATCAATTCACCTGGTACCCTGCATCATCTCAGAACCCAATGGGAGAGCTTGTTGGGTCCCATTGAGGATGGTGGACAGGAGGAACGCATTAATGGCCCCTAGGGAGCTCACTATCTCCACTCGCTTACGGCTGATCCAAACATATTACCTTTCCTACACCGATCTCTCCCCGAACCGAAAGCACTGGGCGGGCCTCTGTCCTAATCCCTCCTGCCCAGCAGATTTTAATCACATGGTATGGTCCTGCTCAGTGATTACAAATTATTGGACCACAGTGACTCACAATTTATCGGATGTCCTTGGTTGGGAGGTCCCTCTCTCCTCTTTGTTGATACTGATTGGTGTCTTTGAGGGCTCTGGAGGCACGAGAGCTGAACGGTCATTATTGGGCATAGCCCTCTTGGTCAACAAACATGATATTGTTGTTCGATGGATGTCCTCTACTCCACTCACCCTGTCGGGATGGCGGCGAGGTGTGGACTGGTGCGTGCAACAAGAACATACAGTCTAGGAGGTCAGAGGCTTCCCCCACAAACATGGACAGGTTTGGGGAAAATGGTTGGGCCAATTTGCTTAAGAGTATTACCAACTCAGAGTTTGGATGGTAATTTCTATAATTGTAATGTACTACTTTAATGTTGTTGAATTGTACAAACGATAATTCTCCTTTTTTCTGTACTGAGATACCTGTGTGTTATTTGTTGTACCTTAAAGGTGGGCTTACTAGCATCAACTTATTTCTTCTGTTTCCCTTTTTAAAAGGGCTAATATTTGATGGATCCTCCACTCTTATTACATTGCAGACAGTTTTTCATTTGCAATTGCCTTTTTAAAGAAAGAACAAAATGCAGTTAACTTAGCCTGCACATCAGCATATATAAATAGAAGAGATGTATATCTCTTGTCAAGTGCTCCGGGATCTGGCACATGGCAGATTCAATGTTGATCACTTCAGTGAAGATTGCTGTGTTAGAGACCCAGGACTAAAGTATCTTTTGTAGGTTCCCCCATCCACACCAGTTGGTGCGCTGAATGTGATCTCCATTTAACTCCAGAGTGGATATCTTTAACATGCAAGGCAATTCTTCCCGAAATTAAAGGAACACCCCCTGAGGTAGCTGGAGATATTCTATTAACTAGGCCATCTAGGTAAAACCCACCCACATGCTAGCTTTAATAAGACAACCGTGCATCAAATCTTGATAAACTAGCAGTGCAGTCACTATCCTCTATTTTGTATGGGAAATATTCCAGCTAACGAATCCTTGTTTTTATGTGTGGTAAAAAGTCTCTAGACTCTAATGCTATTGAGTTCGTACAGTTCAACTCAATAGCATTATTTGTGCATGAACTACATTTTTGTGTCTTGAAGTTTGCTATAGTGTTGATATTTTACTATGTGATCCTAATACTTGTGTTATTTTGTGCTGTTTTACATTTTGTTATGGTTTTCATGTGCCCCGATTGGTACGGTCATGCTTGATTAAAGTGCAGCACATGGGACTATGACATTGACTTGTTTTCACTAATGGCATGTATGCTCCTTGATTCTTCTCAGATGCTGAGATGTATAGAACTTGATGAGCGGCTGAAAGCAATGGACCAGGAGATCACTGTGAACCCTCAATTTGTGCAGAAGGTAATTATTATGTGTATTTCAAGCCATGGGATGGGAGAGCTAGATTAGGACACTTTGGGTGGTGCAGGACCCTTTTAATTGTCTCCCTTAGGACCAGCTTGTTACAGTTTCTAAGGTGCGTATTCTGTAGTTATTTAGGGCTGAAACCGATGTTTCAGTAAACTATGAAGGGGCGCAAGTCTGATTCTTCATCAAGGGATTCTCATGTTATCATTTGTAGACCAGAAAAATAACATGTGTGGGGGAGAGGATGTGGTCTAACGGCTAGAGCGGTCGACCGTAAACCTGGAGAACTGGGTTCGAGTTTCGGCAGGGACGCTCAACATCCTGTGATTCTGGGCAAATCCCTTTATCTCCCCGTGCCTAACAAAAAAATAAATGTGTCCATCTGTAACACAACTGGTGCTCAAGTAAAGCGCTCTGATGCCTTCAGGTCGAGTTTGCGCTATATAAAACGCCCAAAAAAAGGTTACATGAACAAATTTTAATTTGCGCCTTAAAGTTAGTTTTACATTACTTTTTTTACAACAACAGTTTTGAATTGCATTTTAGCCAGTAATAGAGGCTTCACAAGGAATTAGATGCTGCCTCTTTAAATGTTCCTGCCATGAAGCACTCACTCTCACAAAACTGGTTTTATTTTCCTCAACTGGAAAGGATTCCATAATAATCTTGTATGTTTTTTGTGCACTTAGTATTTGTAAAAATACTTCTATTTTCACCATTCTTTTTTTTTTTTCTACAGTTATTTTTTCATTTTTTCTTCCTAGATTTTCTGCCCACTTTAAGACCTGTACCAAATCCATTATTAAGTTGAGCAATGAAAATTGCTCTTCATGGCTTTTTGTTTACATTACGTCAGTATTGAAAATTGCAAGCACACTCAGGCAATGAAACTCAAAACTCCTAGAGAGACTGAGATAAGAAGACTCCAGTCTGGACTGAATGTCTTAGCATGACAGGCGTCTTCTGCTAGTTCGTCAGATCTACATTTCTGCCAGGCCAGAATAGTGGAAATAACAAGCTTGAGCCTTCTTTCTAGAGAACCCCCAAGCATTGTAATATTGAGCATGTAATAAATGATTTGTTTGACCATAATTCAGCTTCCTCAGTAGCCGAACACCTTAGTAGGTGCTTCGCTGGGAAATTGATAAATAGTATTTAAATTGAGAAGTTGCCACACCCATAATTGACCTGTGGGCCTTTCTGGAGGCTTGTTGCTTGCCATATGAAAAGAAGGCGGCTAGGCTTCATTTCCTCTCGCGCATCTATTATTTACTTTCCCATTGGTTTTCAAGCACTTTTCTTATAAAAAAAAACCTTGTCTGTGCATCCTGTGATGGTTTTCCAGATCTTCAGTTGTTGAATCAACCTTTTTGGAGGCTGGCATGGTCGCTGGGTGAGTTTTTGTGAGACAGGCTGAAATGTATTATCACAATCTAATATCACTGAGCTTGGGATCCTGACCTCTGAAGTCCTTCATTAGACACACCGACCTTCTCCACATTTTATGTAGAAAACAAAAGGGAAGAGACTATCCAAGAGAACATTTAATGTGCAAGTGGAAGAGATTCTGCAACAGGAAATTGTTCTGCTAGGCCAAGCGCTTTTGTAAGGTGAAGCCGAGCACATCAGGAATTTCAAGAGTAGCTGTACCACCCAAAAAAAACTTTGAAACGTGTGGTTTAACACATTAATCAGCCAGAAAAGTGAAGGGTGAAATATTGAAATAACCCCTGGCACTGGTGATTAACTGCTCTGGGCTGCGACCCAGTCCATTGTTTTTAGGTCTCGCCTGAGCCAGCGCATGCGCTGGTCTGGCGAGACATTTAGTAGTGGGTTTCAGAAATGCGACCACTTTTTTTTGTCCTGGCCTAGAGCATGCGAGTACGCGCACAGTAACACGCGCATTCCTCGCATGCTCCAGGCCATCTGGCTTTCCTTTCCAACCCTCCTCCCCCACCACAGAGCGCGTCTAGCAGCCGCGCGGCCGTGTCACTTTCACGGCCGTGCGTCACTTGCTCTCCCGCTCCTCCCCCTCCCCCACCACAGCGCTCGGCCAATGCTTGTTTTTACAAGGCTTCCAACATGGGAGCACGATTACCTTTGTGTCGTTGTATATTCTGGTCTGTGTACATGGCTTCACCTACCAACATCTGTTTTATTGCTTTACTAACTGTTATGCAAACAATTTTCACTTTACAAACTGTATAATTCTTAGCCTGACTCTTATAGTAAATCTACAGCGCCAGAACTCCCGCAGTGATAAGATTTCCCAGAGCAGGTTTGGGCACTTTCCAGCTCTCACTTGGGTAATCTTCAGCGCTACTGTGTCTTTATTGGTATATATTCCGCTGTCATTAGAAAATGGACACAGACAACATTTAGTGCATTGTACTAATGTTTTGCCCTTGCACTGCATACGTTGAACTTGTTCGTGTGTTAGTGATGCATTTGTGCCAAAAAATAATTTAGATGTTGCCTTTATTCTTTTTACGGAGTTTTAGATAGCGCAAACTTGACCCGGTATCGGAGGGGTTTACATAGCACGAGTTGCGTTACATGAGGACACATTCATTTTTTTTGTTAGGCACGGGAAGTTTAAGTGATTTGCCCAGAATAACAGGATGTTCAGCGTCATTGCCGAGACTCGAACCGGGTTCCCCAGAATCGAGGTCGACCGCCCTAGCCGTTAAACCAACTCCTCTCCCGTATGGCTGTTTTCATCTCTTACCATGGATGTAAGCCTGGATGTTAGTGGAATCATTTCACTGGGCAATTCCTAGCGATGATAATACAAATGTCTAAATGAGGCCGCATCTAATTGGACCAGCAAGGGCAATTCATTTATCATTCCACGTTTTCTTTTATTAGCCTGTGGGAGTGTTCCAAGACTCATTCAATTAAATAATGATGCATGCACAGCTGTCAAGCACATCAATTATGACATTAGTCATTTATTGGGAACAGGAGACGTCAGCATGTGTGAAAGGGGCTGATCTTTGATTTGGCCACATTGATCTTCACGTCATTCTCCTGGCAGTGCTTTTCTGTCACCTTCAATCATTGGACGAGACAACTCTCGGCGGAAGCAATTACAAGTGTGTTGTCAGCCTCCACGAAGGGCAGAATTACCGGGCCTTGGTTCATAGGCTTCCATCTACAGCGAGGAGGTATTTTTGAGCATTTGTTATGACAGGACTCAAAGAATCTCGCTGAAGCTCCATGGCGAATGTTCTTTATTCCAGAACAACTTCGTGTTAATCACTTGTACTCTACTTGGAGCAATGTATTTATTTATTTTTAAATCTGATCTTATGAACAAAGTTAAGAATAGCATTTTTCACGCAGGGTCATTGTTTCAAAGATGTGGAAGTTGAAGTGTTGATGCATTTAAAAATTAGGGAATGTAAACAAATGGTAAGCCTTTGAACTTTCAAGTGATTTCAGGACATGCAAAGGCATTAATGAGAATAAGAAAATATTCAAGTTCATGCAGGTAGCCAGTGTGAAATGAATGATTAAGACAGGCCGCAAATAGTGGGTCCACCTGTCCGTAATTATGCGATGCAACAAATGCCTATTCAACGGAGGGGTAGCAAAATGAGCAGCCTAGGAATATTAATTTGGCAGGTTGCTATTTGTGGCCCCCAGTAATTGGCTACCCATGCAGTGATGGTGGACCACAAGGAACTGCAGAACTCCATCCCTGCGTTTCGACTCCAATACTGTTAACATTTTGAAGATACCCCATTAACCAGTGCTACTTAAAACAAGCATTGGCATAGCCAATAGGTCTCGCCTTTGGGACCTTATAAGTGGTTAGCCAGAGGCTTTGGCTTTGTTTTTAAGTTATGTTGTAGAGCAGTGTGGCTGTTGTATAGCATGTTAAAAAATTATAATAAAGAAGACTGGCTTCATTATTTTGTGGGTACGTGCATGCATTAACATGTGAAATGATGCATGAGCCTTTTTTTTACTTTTTTCACAAAGCCCACAACGAAAAAAAAAACACGTTTATGTAGCATTGGGCAGTGGGGCCATTGCTTTGAAATAACGTTATTGGCAATGATTCTAAAGTTGCATACAAGGGTTTCACAAAGCTCATAACGGAAAAAATACAGGTTTATGTAGCATTGTGGCAGTGGGGCATTGTTTGGAATAACGTTATTGGCAATGATTCAAAATTTGCATACAAGGGTTTCACAAAGCCTACAACAAATCATTGCCAATAACGTTATTCCAAACAATGCCCCACTGCCAAATGCCACAATGCTACATAAACCTGTATTTTTTCCGTTATGAGCTTTGTGAAACCCTTGTATGCAACTTTAGAATCATTGCCAATAACGTTATTTCAAAGCAATGGCCCCACTGCCCAATGACACAATGCTACATTAACGTGTTTTTTTTTTCGTTGTGGGCTTTGTGAAAAAAGTAAAAAAAGGCTCATGCATCATTTAACATGTTAATGCATGCACGTACCCACAAAATAATGAAGCCAGTCTTCTTTATTATAATTTTTTAACATGCTATACAACAGCCACACTGCTCTACAACATAACTTAAAAACAAAGCCAAAGCCTCTGGCTAACCACTTATAAGGTCCCAAAGGCGAGACCTATTGGCTATGCCAATGCTTGTTTTTTTTGTCCACCTTATCACCACAGGTTAGACCTAGCCATTTGCTAATCAGCCTTGGTCCTGCTCCAATAGGAACAGTTCAGCCCGAACTGCCAAGCCACGTCCTTTCGAACAGGAAAGCAAGCAACCCAAGACTGTTTCTCCTTAGTTGGTGCTCTTCAGTCAAGTGCAGCTTAGTTCCAGTGGCCCAATGAACATGGAACCCACACCTGAGTATACCCGTTGCACTTAAGGCGTCACACTGAAGTGAACAAAAAAGGTATGGGTAGAATGCTTTCATTAATCTCAGCCACTGCCAATTACTCTTGACCGCATCCCGGACCATCTTTTTTTGTCTACTACGCCCCCTCAGTTTAGACTCGGCATAGGCAAATGAGCTTTGGTCCTCCTCCATAGGAACTGTCCAGCACAAACTGTCTAGCCAGCTCCTCTCCAAAGCGGAACGCATCCAGTAGGGCATGACTGTCTAGAATGGCATAGTGGGTGAAAAACGATGGTCTGGAAAGCAAATCAGCGCAAACGCCATTGGCTCAGATAAATTCAAGCATTCTTCCATCCCTTTGGGGTTTTTGCAGTTTCTACACATGAGGCTGAGAAAGCATATTCTCCAGAATCTGATGTGAATGTATTAATTGTAGGGATGCTAGACTCGGAAGAGCAACTGATAAATTCAGAATTTTGATAAAGTGATAAATGGATATATTTTCATGTGTTTATGCAGTGCATGCATTTGTGGACCAAATGCAATCAGAATATACCCTAAATGAAAGTTTCTACATTTAGTAAACCTAATACTAATGTGTATATGCTAGATGGCAAATACTCCTTTTGAATCCATTGGCAATAAAGTTAGAATTTTGTGTCTGTTGCTTAACGGTCACTGAATTGAATAAAACATACTCCTTCAATTAAAAACATTGAAGGAGTCTGTTTAGAGTGATGTAGACTATGTATGAAGGTTTTGACCTAGTCGTTCTCCATATTG
Organism: Calotriton arnoldi; assembly: GCA_963921515.1. Classification (NCBI taxonomy): domain Eukaryota; kingdom Metazoa; phylum Chordata; class Amphibia; order Caudata; family Salamandridae; genus Calotriton; species Calotriton arnoldi. The sequence goes on along the minus strand of CAWUFW010000565.1, from coordinate 4,009,191 downwards.
CTATTTTTCATTCATTCCCACCATACTAGATCCACCCCACTTAATGCTACAGTGATATGCCAAATAGAAGTAGAAATTATCTTGTTGGTTGGGGGTAGCGGGAGGGATAACGGGAGATATTTGAAGTAAAAATGTGAATAATACGCTTGAATATACGTTTTGGTTTGATTGTTGCACAGCTAAAATACAGAGTAAAATGAATGAAATGTTAAAAAATCAGGTTTTAAAAATAAACTACCTGTGAATGCACAGCACTTACCGAAAATGGAGAATCACTGTAAAATGTACGTGGCTTTTTCACTGTATAATCTTTTCAACAGAGTATGGGCTCCCAAGATGACGACTCTGGAAACAAACCGTCCAGCTATTCTTAACCACAACACTGTGTCTCCTGGACATTTGTGGCTCATCAGGACTGGAACCCCTGCCCGAAGTCCTCCGAAGAGAAAGGAGACTCTTGCTTGGACATTTAATTAAAATCAACAAATATTTATGAAGTCTTCGCCATAGCTGTGTACTTTCCAAAATATTCAGCTATGACCAGAAAATAAAATGCAAAAATAAAATCTGTGGTGGATTTAACTGCAGTTATTGTCATTAAATACCTTGACTTTCATTATAAGCGGCTTATTGGTATTCAAACAATGACAGTTAATTACTTTTGTCTGTCAGCCTAAAAAAGGTATTTTCTCATAATGCTCAAATTAAAAAAAAAAAAAAAAAACTTGATATGTATACCATGAACATTTTAGTTTGGTTCTAAGCATTCTTGATGTCCTAGTTTTGTTTACCTCTGGATGAATAGCTAGTTCCTAAGTAATATTTGAATTGGTGGTCCGGAGTAAGAATTATGTATGAATTATAGGCTAAATGAAACCTTCAGTCAAATACTTCAGCACACAAAGCAATAAAATGAAAGTTAAAACAAAAAAATGCCCTGATAATGGTACAATTGGGATATCTTTTGACAACTCATGTATATGATATACAAATCCCATGATCTTTTGTTAATTTCGAATACCTTAAGGTATAATACGTGTATTAATGCATGGGGAGAATACCTACTTGTGTTTTATGTATGTATGAGCTGATAGTTAAGTGTCTCTTTTGAGCTCAAGTTGCACCCACAATTTTAATCCAAATAGCCAGGCGTTATTTTTACCACTACCCCTTTTGGCTGTTGTGATCAATTTAATCAAATTGTGGTATGTTCATGGCTGCATTTTTCTGTATCAAACACACAGCGGTTTATACTATTTGCAAGTATTCCTACCATCACTTTTTGTGTGTTTTGTGTAATGCCCCAAGTGGCTTTGGGTATGCCCAGGCATTTGTCCCATGCTCCCTGTGCCACTGGTACCAAGCTATGACTCTGTAACAAGGCCAAAATCTGTGTAGGTATGCTTGTGGTCCCTTTCGGAGGCGGCCTCAACAGGCAGTTTGGAACAGACTGTTCCCATGAGGAGCAGGGCCCAGTACTGAATTTCGTAAGGTGGGCCAGTGTCTGCAGAGGCACAGTTGGTTAAAAACAATGGGTTGGAATACTTACCAAAGCGACCAACAGTGTTTTACAATATTTGCAAGCATTCCCCCTATCACCTTTTTTGTGTTCAATAAATTTTTCTGTGTACCATGAATTTTGTAAACTTGCAATGTAATGTTTCAAAGTAAAAAGGTTCCCTTTTGGGCACCAGGATAAAACTTTTATCATAAGCCTCTCGGGTTCGGTTGTAACAAATATTTTATTTACTCAGAAGTACTGTTCATATTAGTTCTGTATAGTTTTAAATGTTTCCTGAAATTCTCAGACACAATTAGGTTTTTGGTCATCCCACAAATAATACTTGAACTGAAGGTAAAAAAATATATGTTCGAAGCATGTGTGGCTGTAGATACACATGCTATGCATACTCCTGCCATCCAGTGTCGGACCAGGATGCGTGCAAGTTTTGTTTCTTCGAAGAAGTCTTTTGAGTCACGAGGTACTGTGACTCATTCTCTTGCTTGTAATGCTCATGGTCATCGACACCATTGTTTGTTTTCTTTCCGCCATCTGGCGGTGTGCTCATGTGCTCCAGTTCGACACAGTCTCGGTGTTCTCTTTGGTCTACACGGACTCCTTCCCTCCGTATGTATTGTTTCTCGATAGCATTTCGCTTTATTGTGGGTCAACGACTCCAGTTTCCTCCTGGTGACTCTGTCGATCTCGGCCTCACATGGGCCTTCGCCCTTCAGGGTCTCCTTTCGTCTCCCGACTGCGTTCCCCCCCCCCCCTGCAACCATGCCTCCACAATGATGGAACAAACACCATTCTGCTATTGTCCTCTCTGCAACACAAAATACCCTTAGACCGATCTCCATCAGGTCTGTAATTTGGTCTGTCTCCCAAACACAACAAGGCTCCTTGCGACGCCTGCTGCTCCTTCCATTCTAAGAAATCCCTCTGCGGCTGTCTGGCTTGACATCTCAAGATGCCACGTAGTAGCGGAGACGACACCCTGGACCGCTTCCTCCCAGAGGACATCAAGGGAATACCACCCCCAACTGTCAGCTGCAGATGAGGAAGCTTTCTCCCCTGACGACAGCTCTGGCTCAGAGCTGGATATCGAGGATCTTCCACCAGCACAGCCAGCTTGAGTACAGTTCTCCAGTATTGGATCTTTCATAGATTCACATGCTTGAATCATTGCCTGTCGTCAAAGTGGGAGTCCCACGGTACCATAATAAAGCAGTTTGTATCACTATAATTGGCTACAATGGTAATGAAAAATCACGTAGATAGCCTATCTGTCCTTTTTTAGTACAAGGACCAAACTTCGAACCTTAACCATTCAGGCGATAGCACCCTCTAGTACACTCCCAAGAGAGGCTGATTCCCTCAGATTTTCACTGCACGTCATGTGTGAAAGGAGTCTCCCTGAGCTCTGCTCAGTTTTTGACTTCCAGATCTTAAACAGCTACTTCTCCTTAAATGTCTTATACAATGAAGTTAGCAGTTTTCAGACCCTGTAAGACCTGCAAAAAGAAAAGGGTATACGTAGATGACTCGCATAAGGACTGTCTCTACTGCCTCTACCCCCAACATAAGGTAAATGAGTGTAAAATTTGTTGCACTTTTTTCCTCCAAAACGGAGGTTTCTTCTGTGGCTTTGGAAGTAAAAAAAACTCAGAGATCATCTTCTGTGGACGACAGTGATACTTCAGCAAGATCTCACAAAAGATCCAGATCCCAGGACCAAGGGACCTCTGAAGAAAGCAGAAAGGCCCTTAAGACGTCCCACCTGAGAGAAGATGTGAAAAAGGAGAAATGAAAACAAATCTCCTCAGAGGCAGCATCAACTGAGCCCAGTGCTCCATCTGCAAGGGCTGAGGATCTCCCAAATACATCCTCTTCTGAACAGTCGAGGCACAAAGCTTACCTCAAAACCTCGTCGACGTCACCATCGACCGCAATATCGCCAACAACGACCGTCACTACTGCCTCATCGTTGACTGTCGACAGCTAAAATGACTTCATCAATCGACCCCCCCCGACCCAGTCGGCGAGAATTTTATTGTCGACGAAGACTCTGTCAACGATCCCCTCGACACAGTCTTTGACACGATCAACGACGACCCCGTCAACGACCCCATTGATGGGAGGTGTATCAACGATGACAGAAGCCGCAAGTCAATCGACAGCATTGCCCATGACCATTCCCTCAACGACGACACGGTCAACGACTATAAAAATTACAAGGATCATGAAAACTTCTTTGAGACCTGAGGTTACCTCTCCAAGCAAGGGTTCTTCTCTCCTGCCAAGTCATCAGTTTGACCTGGAGGATTCGGACGATGACAGTCCTTTTGGAGCAGCTCCTAGTCCATCAGAGCTCCAGGTAAAATACCAGGATGAGGACATGGAAGAACAACTATATTATGAACATTATTATTCTTCTCCGCCAAAACAAAGGCATTATGAGCAGCATTATCAGTATTATGTTGAACCACAGTCGAGACGGGGGATGTTCAAGTGCCTATATCACTTTTTCACGACTTGCAGGCCATGTTGCAGGACTATCACAAGAGGTTTCTGGAACCTCCACAGGAACAACCACTGGTTCCACTTCAACCTACTTCTCCTGCAATCCCAAGGCTCCTTCCTCCACCGATCACACCCAGGATGACACCAGCTTCTAACATAGCGGCACCGCCAACAGATGACCCATCGTCAACAGATGACGATTAAGAGGAAGGCGAAATTCCAGACCCTCATCCTCCCCGTGATGAATGGGAAGAATGTCTAGCCCCCACTCTATCACCTCCACTACCACATCCAGCAGACTCACCTCTCTCTGGAGGACTTTGGAGATTTTCACAACTTAATGGACCGCACTGCCACAAGATTTCACCTACTGGTCTCAGTCAAGCAGTCCTACTCCTTTCTATATGATTTCAAAGAGCAGTCAAGAAAATCAGTTAGAGCCATCCCCATCATAGATTATATATGTGAGGAAGGCATCAAAATAATGAAGAGCCCCGCAACGGTGGCAGCAGTACTGCCTCGTATTGATAAAAAAATACAAGGCTCCAAAAGATTCTCCCTCCTGCCTCACAGGACATTCCAAACTGGAGTCAGTCATAAAACAGGCGGCGCAACGCTGCTCTAAGAATCCTTTGACTCCTATATCTATGCCACCAGATAAAGAGGGCAGGCGGTTAGACAACTTAGGTAAGAGGTTCTCCGCCATGTCTGCTATCACAGTGAGTGTGGCCAATGCACTAGCAGTCCTAGGCAACTGTGCTAGACAGATGTGGTCTAACATTGGGGACCTCATTGACCTGGTGGCTGAAGATAGAAATTTGGAGGCAAGGAAAATACTACAAGAGGTGAGCGCAATGGACATAGCATCCACTGGTTTTCGCCAACTCTCTGGTGCAGCAGTCTCAAGGCAACAGGGCTGGCTAAAAGCGACCACTTTCAGACCAGTATTCCATTAAAAACTCTCTATATGGCCTACGATGAAGAGTCACTATTGGGGAAGCACATAGATGACGCTCTATTGGCCATCAAAACGGACACAGACACGGCCAGGTCACTTGGTACACTTCAATTCAGGAAGATGCCTTTTCGAGGAGCACGTGGAAGAGGTTTTTCAACCTACAGAGAAGGATACCAACGCTCCCAACAGTATCAGTCCTTTCACTCTCAATACAGAGCTCCTTATCATAATCAACCATACCGCCCACCACCCACGGCTGCATATACAAAACAAGGACCTCGACGGAAGGTCGTAAACAGTGACCTAAATCAGGGACCGGCTACTTACACTTCCTCCCATCCTGTGGGTGCAAACATTACCAATTACCTCCACCACTGGCTTCAAATCACCTCAAACAGATGGGTATTGGATCTCTTCACCTATGGCCATACCCTGGAGTCTATCCAAAGACACCCAACAATCCGCCAAGGGGAGCGCACCCCCTCATCTTCACTTACTCAAGATAGAAGCTCTCATGTTTGCCAAGGGAGCAATCAAAATAGTTCCTTTCTCCCAGAAAAGTATGGGTTTTTACTCCTGTTTTTTCTTAATCAAGAAGAAATCGGGGGAATGGAGACCCATTATAGACCTCAGGAAGTTGAACAAATTCTTGCGGAAACAATCATTCCGTATCGTGTCTCTCTCTGACATCCTGAATCTCCTAACCCAAGGAGATTCTATGACAACTCTGGACTTACAGGATGCATACTTCCATATTCCCACACATCCCAAACACCACAAATATCTTCGTTTTACTGTAGCCAGTACCCATTACCAGTTCAGAGTCCTCCCATACGGCCTCTAGTCTGCTCCCCACATTTTTACCAAATGCCTTGATCCAGCAACATACTCCAAAAGCAAGGCCATTGGGTATTTCCCCATCTGGACGACTGGCTACTAAGGGCTCCAACACCATCACAAGCGTCCAAAGCCACGAAAGCTTGCCTCACTCTCTTTTACAAGCTGGGTCTCCGTCAACCATCAAAAGTCAACAACTACTCTGAAACAGAGGATACTGTTTCTAGGCTTCAACATCAATACAATCTAAAACAAAGCTTTTCTCTCGCAGGAAGGTCAACAAAGACTAGCACATCTTGCAATCAAACTTTCCAGAAGAAAGTCCTTTTCAGTACGCTTGTACAGGTCGCTGATGGGAATTATGCCCCCTCCACTAAATCTGATCCCTCTTGCATGCCTGAAAATGAGACTATTACAAGAGGAACTTCAAAGAAATGGATCCAACCAGAAGGGTCCTTCGACGTCGTCCTCACCATCACCCCAATGATGGTGGAGACACTAGAGTGGTGGTGTTGGATCTCCAAGAGCCTGATTTCTTTTTTTTTTTTTTTTTTTTGCCATAAATACCCGGCTTTGTCATAACTACAGATGCTTCCATGGACGACTGGGGCGGTCATCTCCAAGACCTACAAATCCAAGAAAAGGGGTCGGCGCTTCAGAAAACAACGCATATCCACCTCCTAGAACTGAAAGCCATCTTTCTCACCTTGCAAGCGTTCCTACCAAGGATAGTAGGGTCATCCATGCTGATACATACAGACACTACGACCAGCATGCATTATGTCAACTAGCATATGGGCACAAGATAGCTAGCACTCTCCCAGGAAGCCCAACAGCTCTGGAGCTGGATCACAACCCGCAACATTTCTCTGAGAGCCGAGCACATATCCAGCACAAGTAACACCTAGGCGGACACACTGAGTAGAGCCAAGGACGGATGTCATGAGTGGAAATTGAATCAGTCGGAACTGAACAAAATATTCTCATTATGGGGACAGCGAGCACTAGATCTCTTCGCTACCAACGAGAACACCAAATGCCAATTCTACACCAGTTGGTACTCGCTCCCCGGATCGTGGGGAACGACCTTTTGATCAGATGGTCTAGGATCTATGCATACGCTTTTTCCTCTCTTCCCACTAATACCGAAGGCTCTCAACAAAATAAAGTGGAATGCTGTCGCCTCATCTTGCCTGCTCCCAAGTGACCCAGACAACACTGGTTCACTGAGCTTCTCCTGCTGTCGGAGTCCAGTCCCATTCGCCTACGGACAACGCAAGCTCTTTTGACAATGAACCAGTGCCAAGTTCTGCATCTGGAACCAACCTCTCCACTTATGTGCATGGCTTCTGAATTCAATTAATTCCATCATTTAAATATCCGTCAGGACTGCAGGGATATTAGAGTAAAACCAAGCGTGGAAGCCACCATCAAAACCTACAAATTAAAATGGAAACAGTTCTGTCTATGGTGTCAGCAAGTCAATGTGCATCCTTTAGAGGCATCACTTGAGCAGATTCTGCCTCATCTCCTTTCGCTTGCTCGATCAGGTTTGGTTCATGCCTCCATCAAGGTGCATCTTGCTCCGATATCAAGATATAGACGCTCTTCCCACTCTCTCTCTCTCTGCTCCACAAGAATCATCAAACAAATTATGAAGGGGTTGTTCAGAGCGTTCCCTCCAGTATGAGCTCCTCCTCCAGAATGGCATCTCAATTTAGTCCTCTCTCAGCTTATGAAACCTCCATTTGAACCGATCCACAGAGCGGAACTCCAGTTTCTCACATGGAAGGTAGCTTTGCTGTTGGCGCTCACTTCAGCTAGAAGAGTAAGCTAAATACAGGCTTTCACAACACAGGATCCCTTCTTACGTTACATGACACTAGGGCTATGATCCCGATGTTTCAGCCTCTGTCCTAGGTCTCCATGAGGATGGCTCTGCGGCTTCTTGGCTACTGGCCTCCTCTATCCTGCTCGCCAACCATTCCAGATGGTATTTTCGAGTTCGACAATGAGATCTTAAGTCTCAATGGGCCCAGCACCAGGAGATCCTATCCGACTACTTCCAGGTTTCGAAAGGGTCTGCAGAAGATCAGGAGTGGTGGCTGTTTGACTGCAAATGGAGCTACGGCAGACCCCTCTCCCCACACATCCAGAGTTGATGGGGTGACGTATGCATCACTACTGGTTTGGGAAGGCCATAATGGAGAGTTGAAGAGCAAGGGACTCTGGTCTCCGGTAGAAACCCACTGTTGTGTTCTGAGGTTATATCCTGTGGTTACTTTTGCTTTAATTGTCAGAATACGTGGGACAGTTCTATGTAGAATGTGGAACTTCCATGGAGGCAGTTAATGTTGTCACACTGTGGGATTCAGTTGTATATGGCTCTTTTCTCATCTAATAAAACCTATATAAACTACCTGGCTGCAGAGTGTCCTTCACTGGCAACAAGTTTCTGTTGAACCCTGTGTAGTGAAGGACTTTGTCATGACCTGTGATGGTGTGCAGCTTTGAATAATCGAACCTGGCATATTTTGAAGGCATAGGACAAGAACTTTGAATAGTTAACGGTAAGTTTATGTCTCCAAAGAAGCTATTGCAGAGTATGCAATATTTAAGAAATTCATGTAATGAAGCCCTTATTACTAAAGGCTTGCACTTCATTGTCATTGTATAATAGCATTGCGTATCATCTAGCTGCCTTGAGGACAAGTACAGGGTGTGTGCGGCTTAGAACACAGTAAATGCAGCCTAGAAACTGTCATACCATCGTGCTTCCAAGTGTTGAGTGCCCACACGACTCGAAGAATGCAACTGAGTATGGAGCAGTTCAGGGAACACAGAAGGAGGACTTTTGTTAATCGACACAGAAGATGAACAATTTGATTCAAGATGCAGCAGGAAAATGGAAAGTAAACTTAAGAAGAATTAAAGTTTAAACAGCCTATTTTTTACTGAAGGTTGCAACTTACCATATGACAACGGTGACTACATTTGTTTTGTTAGTTTTTTATGTTGAATCTTTTAGGTTAACTCTTTGACATGGAATCTGTTATAGAGCACCTATGTTTTTACAACATCCTAGGAATCCGGTTATTTTGTGGGAAGATTGGAAGGATGAATTTGAGGCATATTTAGAAGCCATAGGAGGTGACATTTTTGTTCCCAAATGGAAATTAGCATTATTTAAATATAATTTAAAAACGTGGCTTTTTGCTAATTAGGAAACCAATAAAGTGCTTTGAGCTAGCGCCTTAACACCAACGGGTACTTGTTTGCGCTCTATAAATCATAATAACATCATTTAGGGTAGGAACGTTTTGAAAAGTTTACCTGAAGTGCAGAATGATGATGATGAGGAAAGAGGATGTCATCGAGTATGACAACGCCATCAGGGCCTTACGTGTACATTATAGCAAAAAGTTAAATGTTGTAGTAGAAAAACATAAGTTCTTTTGAAGGTGCTAATTACCAGGAGAAGGTATTAAACAATATGTAGGTTGTTTGAGTACTAACCGCTTTAGTGAATATTTAAAGATCTGCATGATGAAATTATAAGAGTAAAATTAATTAACCGTACCAGTAATCTCAAAATTCAAGAAAAATTGCTGAGCAGTGGTGAGCCTACTTTAGAAAAAAAACTGTTGCACAAAAATTGGAAGATGCTTCTTTCTATCTTTCAGTATTAAAATCGGGAAACAAAGTAGCATCAGGAGTTGATTGTTGTCAGACAACAAACCAAGAAAAATGTAATTCATACAGACCAAAGACATCAGATACAAGGAGAAACGAGCATCAGTGTTTCAGTTGTGGGAGTCTCAAACATTTAGCAACATTTGATAACTGCCCAGCTATGCGAGCAAAATGTTATTGTTGCAAACACTCTGGGCACTTTTCAAGAGTATGTAAGGCTGACATGGATGAGCGTAGGATAAGGGACAGGAAAAGCAGTAACACCATACAAATGATTGAAGAGAACTAATCTGAGGATGATGAGGTTGTAATTGGGAATGTGTCAAACTTACCAGAGGATGAAATGTACACTGATGTCCAACATCAAATATTGAATGTTAAGGAAATGTATATTCCACCTATGTGCAGAATCACAATTGCTGGTGTGGAGGTGGATGTGTGGGCGGACTCCTGCACACCATACACAATAATTGATAAGAATACGTACCTACAGTTGCCGAACATAAAACGTGAAGATACCAATGTGACCTCTGTAGGTTATTGTGGGAAAAATTGCATTTGCTAGGTTGTTTTGAATCTGAGTTGGATTTTAAGTGTAAATCTATCATGGCAAAGGTGTATGCAGTGGAAAAAGGTAAGCTCCTTCTGGGGTGGGGAGAGCAGAAGAAATTTGAAATAACACTTAACCCTATCCACCCAGAACAATTTATTGTTATGAATATATCTGAGGTAGATAAATGCATTTCCTAAAGTGTTCCAGGCAGACTTAGTAAAGTTAAAGGGCTTCTCACATCGAATCATTCTCAAAGAGGGTGCAGTTCCCAGGGTTCATAGAGTGAGAGGGGTTTCTTTGGCTATGAAGGAAGAATAGGAAATTAAACCCGACAAGTTCTGTTCTGAGGGATTGATTGAGCCTATAGAGTTGTAGGAGTGCCTTAGCCCTATTGTATTGGCAAAGAAAGCCAATGGTAAGGTTTGCATGTGTGTTGACCTTAATGACTGCATTTGGGTGGATCGCCATCCCTTGCCGAACATAAATCACATGTTGGAAGAGGGAAAATGTTTTTCTACATTGGATTTGAACAAAAGCGTACAACCAGATTGTATTGCTTCCAGATAGCAGGCACTTGACATCATTTGTAACACCACAGGGGGCATTCGGATATCTAAGGGTGCCATTTGGCTTAGCCTCTGCGGTTTTCCAACGAGACATGGAGACAGTTTGGGAAGGCATAAGCCATGTAACTGTGTTTCAAGACAATGTTCTGGTATAAGGGAAAAATAGGCGTGATCATGATCTTGTTCTAGAGCAAGTTATAGAGAGACTGCAGGAGTCACGACTAATGATTGGAATTGAGAAGTGTAAATTTGCTGTTTCAGAAGTTTAGTACCTTGGTCATGTCATTGTTGCGTATGGCATCATGCTGAGGCTATTAAACATGCCACCAGTCCAAGAACAAGGAACAACTCATCATTCCATGGCCTAGCCAAATATGCAAAATTTGTGTGTCGCTTTGCTGATGTGACCAGACCCATGAGATTACTTCGGAAAAAAGGAGAAAAGTATGAGTGGTCTGATGAATGTGAAAGATCATTTTGTGGGGGTGAAGAAGTGTATAATTAAAGCCCCTATATTGAAGCCATACAATCCAGAGTACAAAGCCATACTCAGCGCAGGTGTGAGGGCATATGGGCTTGGTGCGGTACTCGTGCAAATACATCAGTGAAGAGATAGTTATTGAGTCTACTTCAAGGACCCTGAAGGGAGCTGAAGAGAATTATTTGGTGATTGAAAAGGAAGCACTAGCCTATTGGTGGGGTGTCTGAAGGCCTTCCTGCAAACTATCAAAAGGAGGTTGGTGCAAGTTCTCATGGACAACACCACCACTATGTAGTACTGCAACAAGCATGGCAGGATGTGGTCTTAGGTCCTGTGCCAGGAGGCTTTGCTCCTTGCCTTTGGCACTGTCTTAGCCATTAGCGTATCTCCCTGGTAGTGCACCACCTGGAAGGATCTTTGAACACCACGGCGGATGAACTCAGCTGTCAGCACATAGTGGATCACAAATGGCAACTGCATCCTGGGGTGGGGCACAGCGTCTTAAAGCCCTGACTCAATCTCTTTGCCACCACTAACATGCAGTGTCAACACTTTTGTATGTTGGAATTCCCAAGGCTCTCTCAAACTCATTCCACCTAGAGCTGAGAACGGAGCGTCTGTATGCCTTCCCAACGCTATCTCTCCTGCCCAGAGTTCTGAGGAAGATTAGGAACAACCGGGCCCAAGTCACCTTAATTGCTCCAGATTTTGCTGAGAATTATTCTAGCCAAACTTCTGGGCCTAAGCATCTGTACTCTGATGAGGCTGCCTCTTCACAAGGACTTTGATCGCAGCAGCAGGGCAGGGTCTTGCACCTGGGCCTGAACAATCTGCACCTCCATGTGTGGAGACTGAGTGGCAGCAGTTAATATCCTTTGATCCCCCTTCTGAGGATGCCAGGTGCCCTTCCAGAACTCGTTTTGCCCTAGTTAGGAATTATCAGCTAGATATAGCGTGGTTCCAGTGACAGTCTACACGTGACCTCCGTCTGGGCATACCCGTCTCACTTAGAACGACGACTAAAGAATACAAAAAAGTAATGGATGGAATGCTTAAATTAATCTCAGTCACTGGTAATTACTCAGGTCACATGCTAAGCCGTCATTATTTTGCAAACTGTGCCACTCGAACCAAGCTATAGCTGGCTGATGAGCCCTAATAAGGGCCAAACCATTCCTGGGTTGCTTGTGTTCCGGTTCAAGGAGGACCTGGTCTGGCAGTTCGGGCTGGACTGTTCCCATTAGAGGCAGGGTCAAGACAGATTTACATATGGCTGGGGCCAGACTGAGGTAGCATGGTGAATGAAAAACAAGGGATTGGGATGAAGCCCCAAGCAATTGCCATTGGCTGCGATTAATTCAAGCATTCCAACCACCACTTAGTTTTTGATGCTCTAAGTGTCATGGGTGTGCCCAATTGTAGGTCCCGTGCTTACTCTGCCACTGAAACTAAGCTATATCTGACTGCTAAGCCCTAATAATGGTTTTTGTCTTCCTGTTAAGGGTAGACCTGGTCTGAGAGTTTGTTGGACTGTTCTCACTGGAGCAGGGTCAAGACTGATTTATATACTCCATACAAAGCAGGGATGATCCACAATCCCTGTGCCATGATTTTAACTTCTCAAATCTATGGACTAAATAAACTATTAGATGCCAGAAAATAGCACACACTGAAGTTGAGGTTTGTGCTTCCAAGTAGTAAGAAAACTGTCTCACATTACTATGCCTGTTCACCTGGGACCCAACCATGTGGAAGTTAGTCTCACTCGTCCCCCCGAAGTGGTACTAATTACCCTGTAAAAGACCAAAGCACATGGTTGCAAGACAGTTTTTATCCCTCACTATCGGACTTGTTTCAACCTGACCCTGGTATCACAGAGGGGAGAAGAAACGAGCAGCACCTTTGAGACCAAACTGCAACTGCTCTAGAAACTCAGATAGGGGTAGATATCCCCCTATTTACCCGACCTTAACCTACCTACATCTAACGCCACTTGATTCCGGATCTTTGATTTCGTAGTGGCTCACCCGCTTGTACGACCGCCTGGGCTCCGAGGTCCCCTACCTTGACTGCCTCACCGCCCGTCAGCAGCAATGAGCCCTCCGACTCGGATGATCGGCGACTTCACCACCTCCAGGCGGATTCAAACCTTTGTTCTTTCGCCATCTGACATTCTTCTCCCCTGCAGGACTGTTTCTTTTCCCCGAGGTGTGAGCGCGTCGCCCTGCCTTCCCTCCTCTGCAATGAAAACGCCTTACGGTTCTTGAGTGGTGACGCCCGGGTCCCCCCCTGGTTGGGGTCACTTGAGCTGTCGCCAGAGCTCTAGGGCCAGAATCCTCCACAATGCCGACGCATGGAGCGCTGCCACAATGGTCTGATCGTAGCTTCATGGAAGGCGCTGATTTAAGCAGAATCACCGCCAATTTCCCGTCGGACAAAGAAACGGGAAGTTTCAAAATGGCGGAGGACAAGAGACTTCAATAACCAGCTCCGAAGGTACAGAATCAACAACCGGATGGCCCGCCGGAGCACCCGTCTTATAAGGTTTTTACCCGCCCTATTTCACAACAAGGCAAGATAACTTTGCTGCCAAGATCAGTGTTGCTTTTTAACCTTGCGGCATTCGTGTACTAATACCCGCCTGACCCTAAGATGGTGGCTAAATTGTACGGATCGCGCTCTACCTTTCCTTTGCGGAGCTATGCTTGCGACCAATAATCAAATCTGATTCCACCAGCATGACGAGCCTCCCCAGAACGGCAACTGGCCCTCAGATGGCGACCATGATGTAGATATCGTCAATTCCCTCAGCAATATAGCCTACCATGGTCGCTGCGACGCTGAGCTCATCTCAGCCCTTCCCATGACACCAAGCCGGGGTGCAATATGCCAACATTGTCTGCCGGTTTATCAGCTGCTCCCGCAATGTATCTTACTAAGGATTTCCTCTTAATAGCCGACAGATGATGAGCTCCGACAGGGAGCCCCCTAGGCCAGGGATTGCCTTTTAGGCTTTAATCCCCTGGATGCTACCCCCCTTCTTGGACCCCTACTCACACCTGGGGTTAGTCTTGACTGTGGTTCGCATCTCTCCAATCTACCGCGTTGGATTTTGACATTCTCATAGTAACCTTGAACATTATCCTGACCCTTGAGACTGAGCAATATGGCCGATGCCCGGTGGAGCTGTCATACAGCTATAGAGGAGATCGGCCCTGGTTCACCCCCTCGGCCGTCACCTACCCAACCGACATTGGGCACAGTTCTCCTTGTCTCCCCGCTGTGTCTCCTTTCCTCCCCCTCCCTCCGATGATTTTTCCGTAACATTGTTTTTTTTGTGTTCTCCTTGCTTTTCTATGCTCTTGTAATGGATGTAATTTGTAACATGTAACTCGTTGATCCTCTTGTAGAGCGCTCTGATACCTCCGGGTCTAGCCAGCGCTATATAAAACTCTTCAAACAAACTCAATTGCTTCACAAAGTTGGGCACAATTTCTTGTCTGGTCACTGAGATCCCCTGCTGCCATTACACTGAAGGATTAAGCTGGTCTATTGTTCTAGGCATGGTGCTGCGTGCTAATTGTTTCTTGCTAGAGCCTGCCTCCTATCTGGGAAAGGATAGGACAACAATGGCCCAATTTGGTCTGGCCACTTGCATTGTGGTGTCCAGTTGAGTGCCTTTTGTGGGCTGTGTTACAGTTTCACCATAATCTGGTATTGTTATCTCCTGACCCCCCTCTGCCCTTGTAATTGGGTCAAAGCAGGTCAGAGTAGATACCACTGGCATATGCTCACCCTCAAAGTAGCCACCTTTAAAGGAACAGAGCCACCAGGAGAGAAACAAGGCAAACCTAACTTGCCAAGATTACCACCAGGCTTATAAAATCCTTAAATAGGGGGTAATTCATGGAAGGAGATGAAACCTACCTTTAAAATACCTAAGGCTTTGTGGATCATAGTACCTCGCTGAAAGGTCATCCTCAATGAGAAGCAGAAAAATAAACAGTTCTTTCTTTTTCTCCTTACCCCTCTCCTAGGTGTCCTCATTTTCCACTAACACTATCTTATGCATTTTAAATTTGTAATTCATCATCTACTCCCGATACGTAAATGCTACGTGGCTGAATGCAATTAAAATGAGCTATTGGCATTGTTAACGACAATGTTTTTTTTTACTTCTGTTTTTGTGTTTGCAAGCATTTAACAATCCTGTGCTGGCAAGAGCTATAGTGAGAAAACGAGAACGCTAAAAAAACAGGACACATGCGCTTTCAATGGCTAATATAAACACTAGGATCACGGAATCAGAGAGAACTCATTGAGGCATTGTCTGTATCCATGCATATAATAAGTAATGGGTGATAGCATGTCCTGACAAAGCATGGACAGCCATCCTGATGGACAAGCAATACTGTGCCCCCCAAATCTCCCGGGGCCTAGTATGAACACATTCATGATGTAGCCATAAAGGAGATTTTAGACTTTCACCACCTAGGGCAATCACATTATTTAATTACCATATTAACACAGGTCACTGTTGGTGTGTAAACTGTCACATTAGCACCACATATTGTCAGTATAAAATATTTACCGACCGCAAAGTTCCAAAGGTTTTACTGCCACTAATTTCCATCCAACATTATGAAAGACACCGCTGCAATTCAGACCACACTGAGCATAAATTGTGTTTCCCAAGTATAGTCCCAATTAAAATATGTTTTAAAAAAAAGGAGTAATAATCACACCATGAGTCTGGATCCACATTGGAGACACACTTGATGCTGGGGACGCGTGTTCATACCGCTGATGTAATTTAAATACCAAAATGATTGATACAGTAAGAGGACTTGAAGTTAAAAGTCCCGTCAGGATCAGCTGTCAATGGTGGCCATATTTGAAAAATATATAAGCTCACGAAAAGTGTTTAAAAATACGTAAGAGCTTGGAAAGCGCTTTCTTGGAGCCCTTCTTGAGAGCCGGCGCGGACGTGGCTGGTTCAGGTCAGGTACGTAAGACCTTCAAATGGATCCCCCTCAAACACAGAAAGACCGTCACTCACGCCCTGGTCACCAGCAGACTCGACTATGGCAACGCACTCTATGCCGGAATAAACAAAAACCTCACCCGCTAGCTACAGAACATCCAGAACGCCGCCGCAAGACTGGTCCTCAACCTGCCAAGACACTGCCACATCTCCCAGCACCTGCGCACACTCAACTGGCTCCCCATCGAGGCCAGAGTCACCTTCAAGATGCTCATCCACACACACAAGGCCCTCCACAACACCGGACCAGCATACCTGAACAGCCGACTCAATTTCCACACACCCCAAAGGACCCTACGATCAGCCCAGCTCTCCTAAGCTGTGGTCCCCCGCACCAGAAAGACTAGATCAGGAGGCCGCTCCGTCTCCTTCCTCGCGGCCAGAGCCTGGAACGCCCTTCCGCTCCACCTCCGACAGACCACATCGCTTCCCATCTTCGCAAGAAACCTCAAAACCTGGCTCTTCGACAGACCCCCTCCTTGATGGACTGGAACCTGCACCTACCCCCACCGCCTTGAGACCCTTACGGGTGAGTAGTCGCGCTTAACAAACGCCTGATTGATTGATTGATAAAAATACAAATTTGCACATTAAGGCAGTCCGCAGATTCCTGCAATTCATGGATTTGGATCCCAAATTCAAAGAAGTGCTACATTATGTATAACCTAGATTTAAAAACAAGAAAAGAAAAATTGTATGTCGCGGGCAGTAGTTCAAAATAATAGAGGCTCGCCCTCAAAACGATAATATAAAATGTGCTTGTTCTCTACACCAACGCATCAAAGGTGCAGGTAATTACCATCCTAGCACCAGGTTATATATAGGCGGAAATTCCAAACAAGCAGCGATAGAGTCAGAGATGGCAGGGTTGTAGCAGGAGCAGAGAGGTCTTTGAAGGCTGCACTAAACAGACCACACGAAAGGGGCTGATATCAGTAGCAGCCAAGTGTGGGGCCTAGACCCGGGCATGGAGCTGAGGTGCAAAGAGTGACGGGAGGGAGCCGGGGTTGCAGGAAAAGACGAGCTCATGACCATTTAACAGACCGAGTGCCGCGCAAGAGAAACTGCTCAGTAGTTGGAGGCATAACTCCCAAAAGCACCGACCGATGCAATTGGATGGTCAGAGACCATCTCCAAATATTCTGACAGCGTCTCACCACTTACATAACGTTACTTACAGGATTCCTGTGCACCAGCAAAATGATGTGCCTAGGACTTGTGAGGTCTACAGATTGGCTGCAGCAGGCTCAAGTTTGCAAGACAGCTTGTGATTGGATGCAAGTATACCAATATAGCGATGTGGCTTAACATAAAGAGCTGCCGACTTTGGGCCTGGGAATCCGGGTTCGAGTCTCGGCTCTACAAAAAAACATATTGCGATGGTAACAATTAAATTTAAACACATAACAAATATGATTATACAGTTACAGGATCGGGTGAACAAACGTTCTGGCAGCAAAAGAAAACAAGGAGGAGGGGGAAGTGCACAGAAGAGGCGCCCTCGGACTGCATCTGATTAGCAGGAAACAAAGAAATGCAAATGCTGTGTGTGTTAACTCAAAAAGTCAACAAAAACAGAGTGCCCACAAGGTATGGTAAATAAAATTAAAGCATAAGAGCACATATAACAGGGTCAGTCCTCATGGGAGAGTACAAAAGGAGGGACTACTAAGTGCATTCACCAATCAAAAGCCGGCATTTACAAAGGACAGTAAGAGAAACCAATGAAAAAGATGGGCGGTTCTTAAAGCCAATATTCTAGCTACAGCATGTCTCGAAGAGATAGCACATGCGCTGCCTAGGCGAGACCTAGAAAACGAATGGCAGTTGCGACTTGGTGATAGAGGATGAGGAATGGTCAGGTTTTTTTTAAAGCGGGGTAGTACAACCGCCATTTTAATGTACAAAGTATATGGGCTCTTATTCATAGGAAAAGGCAGCACCTCTGGGAATAAACGTGTGATGCGAAGTAAAAGTTGAAGGCTGACTAGAATATGATGTTAAGAGTCATAGGAAGTGGGATTAGAGAACATAGACTCATCTAGTGAATCTAGCTACAGTAAACTTAAAATTTAAATTTAAACTTTCGACTGGTGATAGAGAGATTAGTGGCTGGTTTGGAAAGAAGCTGGATTTTTGTAGTCCTGCCTAACAAGGCATGTTCAGAGGGGGATGGGGGGGGGGGGACTCATTGCAGAAAGAAGTGAAATCAGTGAAGAGACCAGGATTTTCATGAGTGTGTAAGGGTGATTTGTATACTGATGAGTGATCCGTAAGTTGTTGATCTAGAAGAATGATTGTTTTCTAAATTAGGGTTTAGGCGTCTGAGAATAAAGCAAAGAGTGGCAGATCGGCAGATAGAATGTATTCTATCGTTAAGGTCCCCGAAGAAAGAGACCCAACATCACCAGGAGTGTTATAGAGGGTTCCGATATATAGTGGTATCACAGACCTTGATGCAGGTTTCTGTGATGGTTGAAAATTGGAGGGACCAAAAGCAAAAGTCACAATTGTCTGTAAAACCATAGTTTTATTCCACATAGATCTTGAATTCTTTATACAAAATGAAATAGGGAAGTTGAAGGATTGATAAGTCTTAGTGTCTGATGGATATTTAGCTATGGAATGGAAATTAACTTTCTTCTGAGTAATTTATTATGTAAGACTTTTTTTTTTTTACATAGCATAAGTTCGCCCATTATTATGGCCTCTATCTGGGTCCAGTACATTCTCGTCCTGATGTTGATTATTAAGATCTAGATGGCAATCTAGATGGGTTTACTGACTGTAACGCTAGTACAGTGCTTGTGCTTCGTTTGTTAATCCCGCACTGCCCACCTCTCACTCCCGACACAGATCCCTCAAATTGTCCCGGCTGTGGATACTCCCTTACACCCCAACCCAATTTGGAATCTACTTGTCGTAATTCTATTGTAATGCCTACCTTGACCAAGAAAAAAAAGGATATCCACTCTGAATTCACTTTTTTTAGTCTTAGTTGCAGGTCACTCCCAAAACATAAGAGAAATATTTTTGATCTCCTTACCGGTTCGCAACCAGATGCCATTTTTCTAACAGAGACCTGGCTTAATGAGAGCTCCGGACCTGATATTGCGCACGCTCTTCCCCCTAACTACACCTATTTTGGTAAGAATCGTGCAGATAGGAGTGGAGGAGGCATAGCTATAATCTTTAAATCATCCTATACGTGCAAATGGGATGATTTAGGCCTCAAGGACTGTGAAGCCGGTCTGTTTAAACTCTTACTGTCCCCTAATTTCACTCTGCCCGGGACCCTAATCTACCGCCCCCCGAGGCCGGCGGGACCTTGGGCAGCTGCTCTCCCCGATTTTATTGGCCCCCTATTGCTAGAAGCCTCTAACTTCCTGATTTTAGGCGACTTGAACTTACACATCAATGAAGCCTCCTGCAACATTAGCTCCACGCTCATTGTCGATTTGGCCGCTATGAATCTCTCTCTTCACAACTCAGGCCCCACCCATAAGGCAGGACACCTACTGGATCCCATTTTCTCCAACCTTACCTCTATCTCTTGTAAGCCTGCTATTCCTATGTCTGACCACTTTCTGGTGGAATTTAAGGTCAAACAGGAACGGCTCCTTAAGAATTCATCTCCTCTCTCTGGGCCAAGAAACGGTAGAAATTGGAAAAATTTAGATGTAAATGATTTGAACCTTCGTATGAATAACACATTGCCGCTTACTTCAATAACTAGCATAGAGGAAGATGAGGTCATCCATAAATGGCTAACCTCTTCTATTGATGCTTGTCTACCATTGCCTAACAAAAAAGTGGATCACCATCGCCCCCCAGCTCCTTGGTTTTCAGAAAAACTTAAAATAGAAAAAACTAAATGTAAAAATTTAGAAAGACAATGGGGAAAAAACTACAAGCTAGATAAAAAAAAACACGTATAAATTAGCTTTAAATAGCTATCACTCCATGTGTAACACGGCTCGCGCTGAACACGCCAATCACACTATTTTACGTTCACAAAACTGTCCCAAAGTTCTGTTCAAAGTAGTGAAGGAACTATCTGGTGCCAACTGTCAACCTGAGCCTCCCGGTCTCAACTCTAAACAGTGTGATGATCTGGCGGAATTTTTTGTGGGCAAAATTGAAAAAATCTACTCGGATTTTAACAAACACACAACTATAACAACAAACTTGCAAACCAATGATTTGGCAACACTATGCCTCCCACAAGAAGTCGTACAAGTGAACAATGACATCCTGCTAGACAAATGGACTCCTCTTGACATCTCTGCTTTCTGCAGTATTCTCAGGAGCATCAAATCTGGCTCTCCCAAGGATCCGCTTCCCCCCTCTGTGCTACAAAAACTAGACCTCCCTATACTTACTATCATCATGGAGCTCCTCAACGCATCACTATCTGAAGCTAGAATTCCGGTGGCCTGGAAACATGCGATGGTGCTCCCTTTGCTTAAAAAAACCAACTCTGACCCCAAGATCCTTTCTAACTTTTGCCCCATCTCCCTGCTTCCTGTTTTCTCCAAGATCCTAGAAAAACATATCAACTTCCAGTTGACGAAGTATGTTGAAGCACAAAATATTCTACATCCGTCTCAATCGGGCTTTAGAGCAGGTTTTTCCACAGAATCGACACTTCTGGGAGTCACTGAGAACATTCGTCAACAGGTCGACAAAGGAGATACGGTGGCTCTTATTTTACTTGGATCTAAGTGCCGCATTTGACACTGTTTCCCACACTTCGCTTATAAAAATCCTTCAATCTAAGGGCATTTGTGGTACGGCACTTAAATGGCTGTCTAGCTTTCTATCCAAAAGGACCTTTCAGGTCTTCTCCTCTACTGCTCATTCCAAGACTCGGGTTTCCCCATATGGAGTCCCTCAGGGCTCCATACTTAGCCCATTGCTTTTCAACATCTACGTCAGCCCTCTGGCTACGATAGCAGAGCAAGCAGGGCTAACAATATACTCTTACGCGGACGACACCCAGTTGATCTTTTCGCTTTCCTCCAAGGAGACTTCGAAATCATCGTCTCTCCAGACGGGGCTAAAAAAGATCGGATTGGATGCATTCAAACAAACTAAAACTCAACGGTGGGAAAACCGAACTCCTCATCTTCGGTGGTAATAAAACTCTCTGGGGCCCCCAACATTGGCCACCGCAAATGGGCGATCTTCCGCATCCATCACAATCGGCCCGTAACCTTGGCGTCATTATTGACGACCAATTGTCTATGAGGCAGCAAGTGATCAAAGTCGCCTCCACTTGCTTTGCTATCCTGAAGTGGCTTAGGAAAATTCTCTGGATGCTTCCCTCCGCTACACAAAAACTGTCATCCAGGCCTTGATAGTGTCCAGGTTGGACTACGCCAACGTGCTCTACCTGGGTGCTAGTAAGGAAGTACTCCGTAAGCTACAGGTAGTCCAAAATTCCGCGGCAAGACTGCTTTGCCAACTACCCAGAATGGCCTCCACTTCAGGGGCTCTTCGAAAACTACACTGGCTGTGAATTGACAATCGCGCCAAATTTAAAGCCCTTTGCTATATGCACAAAATAAACATAGGCTCAGCTCCCCACTATCTAAGTGCCTTGGTGCACCATTATCGTCCCTCACGCTTACTACGTTCCTCCAATCAATTAAAATTCCAGGTACCCAGGATCAAACGAGCCAGAATGGGAGGACGTTCCTTTGCCTACCTAGCTCCTTCCCTTTGGAACTCCCTTCCAATGCATCTCCGCCTTGAAAAACACTACCTCAAATTCCGCAAAGAACTGAAAACGTGGCTTTTTAATCAGTAGAACCTTTTATTAATAGCTTTGACCTTTTCTCTCGCATTGTATGTCCGTAGGCGCCGGGAAACCTCCGGGTAGCTGTGCGCCATATAAATCTAATAATAATAATAATAATTAGCATGCCAATTACTTTATGAGATTTAATGTATGACAGTTAGCGCTGATAGTTTGCCCACTGCATAGCCTGTTGGCTGAGTGTATTAACTGGAATTGGAGACCCATGATATCCCTCTATTGGCCTATGATGTCTGACTGGATCAGAGTTCTATTTTACGTATTCTATTCTCGCTTGGCTTGTGAACTGTGAGGTTGGGCGTGTGCTGCTGTAATCACAATAACACCCAACTAAATGGTATAGCTATACTATATTTAGATGTGTGTGATAAGTTATGTCAAGATCTTGAGTGAGCAAAACTTGGAAATAAAAATAAAATATTTTACTTCTGTGTCCACTAACCAAACCCACATTAATATGGAGCATGCTTATTAGTGGAAGCTTGTCCCCCATCTGTGCCAAACACATGAATGGCCAACATGTCCCCGTGCAGGGAAGTAGCGCTCACCTCCAGGAAGCAGTCCTCCAGAATTTAGAGTAGTTGATCTCCAAGGAGCCTGGCCCAGGCATTTCGAGCAGCTGTTCTCCAGGGAGTAGTGGCACAGCATTTTAAGCAGTTGATATCCAAGGAGCACCGTCCCAGGATTTGGAGTAGTAGTTGTTACATTACTAAAAGAGTTTGTAATCCTTATGAGTGTGGAATACAAGATCACAGATCAGAAAATTAGAATGTTCAATTGCCTAATGTATATATGTATAAGACATTAGTAAGAAACCAGTTTTCAGTAGATTGTAAACATTAAGTATGAGTTGCTGCAAGAAACATCAACATAAGATTATAAATGTTGAAATACAGCACAGAAAGACATACTGTGTTGTAGAAGTAAAACTTCATTATAAAATTAGAAACCTTGAATTGGCTCCTGGTAGGTACTGTCCACATAGATAACATAATTCAGCAGTAACTCAACTTCCTCCCCATCTCAGTCTGTAAACTGACCAACCACCCCCCATTAGGTGGCGAGGCCAAATCAGGGACCCCTTTTGAGGTGCTTTCAGAGCCAAACAGGAAATTTATATATTATATAATTTTCACATTTTTGATCCTGCAACTACAATTTAGTCCACTCTTTCAAGGTCAACTTGAGATTTCTGCTTTAGTTTCAGCTATTTGCAACCATGTGATAAAAAAGAAAAAAAACTCTTCACTTTGTTTAAGCAATCTTCAAATAGGAATTAACAACAGAAGAAGAAGATCAACTGAATCACACATATTTCGTTTCTAATGCAATTGAGCACCTCCAGGACTGCAGACAGTTGTCTAGCTACCAGCATTCGTAAGATTATACCTAGGGCTGATAGAAGTGTTATTGGGAGACAATGTTTATGTCAGATGCATCCAGAATTAGGTTTTTTTTTTGTAGCGGGTTGACCACATTTTGGTTCTGTGAGGCCTCAACTACACCAGAAAGATATTAAGCAGTTTATCAGTTTTACCCGTCAGTGCAGGACATGGGACTTGTAGCACAGCAAGGGGACAGTGGACACCAGGGGAACCAGCTTAATAGAGGAACAAGCATTTGCAATGCAATAGGTCTTGCATTTGCGAAATTTTAAGCTATTGGCATTACAAATGACAATGCCTTTTATTTATCTGTTTTCAAAACCAACACATAGATAAAAGGTATGTCATTTTACAATGCCAGTAGCTCAAATACTCGCAAATGCGAGACCTATTGCAATCATTTCAGGGGCAGTGGCCTGGGATGGGGGTCAGTGGCTTGGGATGGGGGAGGTAAGGGATGTACCGGTACTGGTTTCTAATGTTCCATGAACTCTAGGAGTGTGTGTTGTTTTGTGTTGGTGTTTGTGAGGCCTTTAGGTTGCTGGCCGTATCTACCATTAAGGACATTGATAGGTCCATCTGTGGTGGTCTGCATTTTCTCCAGACAGATGACCTATTAGTCTTTGATGCCTTACTGCAAGACATTAGCTCAGTCCAATTTGGAGTTGGTGAGGGTCATAACGACTGCTTCTAGGATGCCTGTTGGGGTGAAGGGAATGCATCATCAGAAATGGCAGAGGTTGAAAATGTTATCTTTAAGGAATGGGACATATTTGCATGCACATGCAAAGGCCGTAGTGGAGAAAGAACCCAACCCTTCTGGAAAGTGGGTGAAGGTGATGAAATGGTTAGAGTACAAGCCGAATAGATAAGAGGAGGTAGACACGCATCCTGCCTCCTGCGATAGTCGTATTTCTTTTTTGCCCATGTGAGTCACGTTATACATGGGTGATGCAGTCAATAAAGCATATGCACAAAGTCACAACATATTTCTTCTATAGCCACGTGTCTTCTCAAGCTACACTGTGCACTAAGTCACAACATTTATTAAAACGTTGTGATCTAAAAGTGCTTTTCCGCCAATATAAAAAGGCATCTTGCATTCCTGTAAAGTGTTGAGCACAGAGTTTGGTTTAAAATGCATCATTAGATATTTTTCATTTCGGTTTCTCCGTCATCGTAACAACGTCCCCTGTCCTGACTCAATATATATGCCTGTGGAACCTACCACCTGGAAAATATCATATGATATTGCACGAAGCATCTTATGCTGTCCCCTGCATGAATTTCGTATCCCTGAAAATCCCCTCTCCATTTTCAGGCAGATGGATGTCTGACTCTGCCGAATTACTCTTTCAGTAACTCTAAGAGACACACTGCACACAATTTGCACTAGTGTGAAAAAAACAGTTTATGCATTTTGGACTAACTTGCCGAATTGTGTGCTAGGCGGTAGAGCAAAATATATTTTGCACCAGTCTCTAATAGAAAATATATTTTCAACAGTGCGAATATAGAGTAAATAGTTAAGTTAAGTAAAACTATTGCATATAATGTGACGTGTAAGTAAGGTTATTAACAAAGTGGGTAACATTTGTTAATCAAGTGGAACAAACTGATTTTACACTACTTCTGTTGCTTCTGTAACAAGAAATAAAACTAGTGCATTTTACACCAAACTTAGTCCCGTCTTTTTATTTGAAAAGCAGGAAACGATGCAATTGGTTAATTTGGGAAATGTTAACACATCAAAAATAATGTCAAATCATTTTGGTCTGTTTTGTTGCCAGTGCAAAACGTTACGGTCTATGGGTCTAGATAAAATAGGACTTTGGTTTGTAACAGCTAGGGGCTTCCCTGTAACAAGACTGCCCACACTTGGCAATCACAATACCAGGGCACGAGTCGGGGTACCACGCGGGTGGACGGTGTCCCCCCACTTATTTTACCGGGTGGACGCCGTCCCCCCTGCTCAAAAGCTGAGCTTTCTATGATGGCGTCACTTGCCCTCACGGCCGCCCCTAACTTTCTTAGATGGCGGCCTTAGACTTACCCGTCGATCTCCCAACGACAGGGCTGGCTACCGCGTAGCTTCAACACTCCCGGCTACGGGACTTTAATCCTGGTAAGGTTATCCTCGCTCCCAGTCAGAGGCGCAACTAGAGACAAATTCCAGGGAATGCTAAGAAAAAATGTCCGGGGGGGAGGGGCAAATTCTTGCAGCCGAGGCAGAGTGGAGATGCAGGGGCTCTAAGAAGGGGTGACAAGCAACAAAGCCTCGTTAACACGTAAATGGTCTTTCAAAGACCTGTGAAGTACTCTGTGTGCGCCCGGGAAGCTGTCTCAGCCCGGGCTGACACACACAACGGGGGGGGGGGTGTTCCTGCTCCCAGTACAGGGGGTTTCCCCTCTTGGGCCCTTCGCCGTGCGAGATATCAATGAACAGGAAATGCGTTGTGTGTTGGTCAGTAGCGTTACTGTAGTTTTGTTTACACACGCCTCATAGCTGGCAGTAAATATTTCCTTGACGTTCGCGGCCGTCACGTCTCTTGGCTGCTTTTTTTCAGAGTCCTACCTGCTACACCAGCACGTGCAAATTCAAAGCCAAACAGTGCTGCACTTTGCAAGATCTTACATTTTGTTCACGCTGTTGGTGTTGTTACAAGTGACAAACCGACATTACCCGAGCGGTGGTTACAACTTCCTTGTCACGTATCGGTTGTTGGAGAGGAGAGAGAGGGCAGCCGTGAGGCAGAAATCAGCTTTTGCAGTGGCCCACCTGCCATGTTCTCGCCTCTCTGTGCAAATCCTGCTTCTTAATGGTTTTTGTATAGCGCATTGTTTGCCTACTACTTGGCATCTGGGCGCTGCTGGCAGTCTATTTAAGCTACTGTTTAGAAGTGTTGGAATTACCCATTGGACAGCATTCCGTAGGTTGTATTAATACTGCAATCACCTCCTGGCGGTGTGGGTGTGCTTAGTCTGTTTGTGGGTGGTGGGAAGTCCCCATGTCGACGCTCTTCTTACTAAGTGCTGTAAATAGCACGTATCATTATTATTACCCAAGTGATTGGTACTCAGTTTACCGGAACTGGGAGGATTAGTTGGTTTTTGCCATGATTTGAACTAGTAAACTACAGATTACCATGTATCTTGAATGAGTAGTTGGCTCGCTGAGCCACCCTCCTAGTGAGTTTTGGAAGTAGGCTAGGATGAAGAAGGTTCTGTTCTTGTCATCAGCTTATTGGCTATCGTTCCTCTCTCTCCGTGGTTTATGTCCAATATGCCTCAGTTTCACAAATATTGATACTCTTGGATAATTTTGTGTGTGCCTCTGTGGCTATTGTAATTTTAGCTCTTCTTTTACCCACTGATTGTGGATCGCTGCTGGTGCAAGGACGGGTTTTGGTGTTTCTGGATGTTGCAAATGTTGCACTTTAAAATGAATAGATATCTTCCACAACACAAGTCTCCAGGAATGTTGGACCCCCAGCACTTAATGTCTTTACTAATGTAGGTGTACACCAAACTTCATCCATATTTGGGCTGTTAATTCCTCTATACAGGGACCTTAAGTCACAGGCTTAAGCACTGAGCAGCTTCAATTGTTAAATCTTGCAAAACGTGCAAATGATAGATCTGCTGCACATGTAATGTCACTTCCTGTTGTGATGTCAGAAGTGACGTCACTTCCTGTCGTGATGTCACTTCCTGTAACACTACCTAACTTGGAGAGTCCCCCCACTTCTTTTTTTAGGACTTGTGCCCTGCACAATACCATTATATCTCACGGCGTAGCACGTTCACCTTCTCACATCACAAAGTAGTGTATTTAGGAGCATGTGTTTCATCTCGAAGGAACACATGCTGGACTCTTCTCTGGCTGCTTTTGGTTCTTCAAGAAGCATCTAGAATAAAAGGCAAACATCCCAGCAGCCTCCCATTAGCGCCATCTCCTCTTCATCCTCTTGTTGCTCTTCGTCGGGACTCACAGCCACCGCCTCACCTGAGGGGACGGGCTGCAACTGTCTTCTGTCCTCCTCGCTGCCTACCGTGTGCTTGGGTAGGGTCTGTCCTCCATAGCAGTAGGGGGCGGGAGCTAGCCCACTGTACGTGAATGGCTCGCGACCCTGTACGAACGCCACTGATTGGCTGCCGCAGAGCTGGCAGTACAGGAACTTCACCACGTGCCCGGGAGACGTGGCCAACATGTCGAGGAAACACCGCAGAAGACATGGGCGCACTCCAACATCCTTGGCATCGGGTCGCTCCCCTCAAAGTAAACCTCACACAGTGGGCATATTTCCAGCGGAAGGTGGGGCCCACTCTGGCGTTGGCATTCCTTGATCACCCCTCCCGCCTCCTGCAAGAGTTCAAAGATCCGGGTGTTCACTGTCCCACTACTTTCTGAAGGGGTCCTGCAGAAAGGGCACACGATCTTGCCCCCAGGTCGGAGGAAGGGATTGCTTAGGCATTCCTCACAGAAGGTGTGGTGGCAGGGCTAGGCCTTGGGTTGCCTGGGTGGTCAAGTCGTACTCGCTGTAGCAGACTGGGCAGGAGAGGTCTTCTCCTGCAGCACAGGACATAACAGCGTCGAAGCACTGCAAATCCAGTGTATAATATTGGTCTTTACTGTGTCCCGTAAGAGGGAGCCACAAGAATCTTCTAGAGCAAGTGTAAATTAAACCGCAAGAGTTGTCACCCCCTTGTAAAATGGCTGGCAGCAGCCTCCGCCCATGCTCCCACCTCACTGTGAACCAACACCACACTCAGTCATGTAAAAAGGTGGACCACTACAAACTTTAGCCATGGGGCTGGTGTGGAAGTTCCTTTCATCATAATAATTTACATAGAAACGTAAGCCTCATTAGCATAAGTGTGCATGTAAAGACACATATTGCCAGCTCCAGGCATCAATTCCCTGTAGTATGAAAACGACATATTGCTGAATTATGGTCGTATGTCTGCTCTGAATGACTCATTCTGCTATCAAAACTGTACAACACTGAGCCCTTTTTATATTAAAACGTTTTGGTTACGCAGTAGGGTTGATGTCACATATATATGCGGTTATTCTATTTTCCTAGTTTGACTTCCAAGTTTTCTAATTTAGAACTCTAATTCCAGGGAGTCCTTATTTTAAATAAGCATTGGTAAAGCCAAAAGGTCGGACCTTGCAAAGCTAGCGCTATTCATTTATAACTGATCAGTTATTGTAAGCATATGCAATAAAATAAAAAGGGAAAAAGAAAACAAGTCTACTTTCAAACGAGGTGCCTGTATGCTTAAACTAAAATGTTCGAAATTAAAAAAGCAACTACTGCATATCATTTTAATAGATGTGTGCTTCTCAGCTGTTAGCGATACCTAAAACAGGCAAAAAGAAACATTTTATAGATCTATTGGACATCAGGAAAATGTGATTCTTATTAACACACAGAAAAAGGTATTATTGGCTTTAAATAGCTGTAATCTACCGACATAGTTTAAACACACAAGGATGACTAACAGAAATACAAAAACGGCTACAGAATGGAAAGAAAAAAAGCATTGGCAAAGTAACATTTTTGCCCAACTGCCCTGGCACTGAAACGCACTTCTTTTTGAGTGAATGTGCACGTGATCAGGAAAATTGATGTCACTCAGTGATAAATCCAAGAGCTGAAGTGGGCCGACCTGATCGCCCAGTCTTAGTAAGAGAACGCATATATTACATGAGGCTGATGCTGTAAAAGATAAAGCCGACACTTGGCCAGTCTTAAAAGTTTGGATTTACTTTGAATAACCAATTTAGCCCAGGAAGCATTGCTCATTTTCTCAATTATCATTTTCAGGGCTATTGGAGGTAATTTTAGCCATTGCAATGGGCTTGGAGATAGATATTTATTTTTTCGTAAGGCGGTATGGTATACCCATATTCATTTATTAGACGTAATAAATGAATATGGGTAGAAAACCGACAATCAGGCAAAGCTTTGTTTATTGGAAGGGGTGTATTCATTTCCAAGTCCTGTTTGCCGCGCTCTTTGGCACCATTTTTCCCAAAACTACTTAGTATGGGCAATTCTTTGCACGCTATCTTGCAAAACTTTCTGATATAGAACAGGATATTTGAGATCCTTCCTGCTCTGCACTATTCTCCTAGAACATAAGGAAATGCTTATATATGTTTAAAAAAACCTGCAGAAGCTTATCTGAGTCCACACCACATGCACAACGTTACAAAACTGCCTTTTAAATGGAGCGGTTTCACAAAATAAAACAGCAGGGATCTAAGGCGGCGACACATAAACCACGCTTAACATGAGATGAGTATGTTGGCTTAAAGGCCCCGTCGGCTGTCAGTGTGAGGTGCAACATATGTCACACATTTCCCGGGCGTGCTTTATTCTAACACCCCCTAAGTGCTTGCTATCATTAATGCTTGACCGCTAACCGTAGCTTTTGATGAAGAGCCCAGAGGAGGAGTTAGTGTAAATCAGCGGCCATTTATGATGACAAGAGAACACGGAACATTACTTAATCCACAGTGAAATGCAGCCGCGAAAAAGCGGGAAATGCAGCCAAACCCACAGGAGGCTGGGCCGGCCAGCTCTCCGCAAACAGCTAGCGCAGGACACCAGGCAAACTCAAGCCAGGCCCCGGGCTGGGACCGGATTATCACATTCGATTTACTGCCCGACGGCTTTAAAAGCGCGTCCCATGACATCTGCTCTCAATAGGAGGCTACACAGGAAGCTGCTCTCGCTCGGAGCGTTCCTGAGAGGGCTGCGGGGCATAGGAAAGTGAAAGCGCTTTGTGCGAGCCGTACACGTGCAGATCGCCTGTCCGGGCGGGTGCACATCTCCTGTCCCCCTTCGCTAGCAAAACCGACGACAATAGATCTCGCCAAGGCGAGCAGCGCATGCGCTGCGTCGCTAGGCGAGACCTAAAAATGGAACCATCACTTCCTCTGATTGTAACCTGAAGTTGGACCACTCTACATGAAGGTCCTCCACAGCACATAGTAAAGATATTCTACAATGTATTATTCTTCTACCTTGTATATGTAAACATTTCAAAGAGTTGGATTGTAGGTAAGTTATTCTTCACGTACTGTGGCAGATATTTTCACAGCAATCATTATTATTTTATATTCTGCTTCTGATAGCATTTATGTGTACATCACAAGTTTAGGTATCTATTCTTCGCTCTGGGTGCACCATATATATGCAGACTTTGGGGCTAATTTACAAGTCCCTTGCGCCGCCGATGCGTCACTTTTTTATATGGGGAAAAAGTGACGCACCGGCGGCGCAAGGGTCTTGTAAATAAGCCCCCTTGTGCTCTGTTTCTGCACTTTATTTTTTAGCCATCATCTTTAGAAATGTGCAGCATATCAAAATCAAGACTATTGGAACTGGAACATGGTGCTATTAAATAGGACCAGGCTGTACAGTTGTTGCATTTAATGTTTTTTAGACCCTAGACATGAGGCATCTTGTCCATGACAGCAAAATAATTATTTTGTGTGTTAACATCCTATCTTACTGAATACTATAAAGGTATTGTATTCTTTAAAATCGAGTATGGATACAACTAAAGAAATATACTTATACTTCACCACAGGCCACTAATTTCGTTTTAAAGATTTTGGTGTGAGGAGAGTGAGTTATCCCAAATACATTAAAAAGATATTTTAGGCCATATTCATCTGGCCCGTTGTCTACACAATTTGCTAGTGATTGTGTCAGAAACTGAACCATGAACCTTCAATATCACAATGAATATTAAAGTCAAACATTTATCAGTGAAGGGAGCCCCCAAGAGTAGCTGAGTCTGACTTTGATGATGAGCCAGACTTCCATCATTCAAATCTTACCCCGCCCGCAACTATTTCGGTCTAGTTGCACCTCTGAAGTCAGTCATGCCACAAAAGTTTGTCAGGCCAACATGTCAGGAAGAAGCCAATGTAGCCGCAGGGTACAAATCGAACCAGTGTTAATATTGAAGATCTACCAGCGGTCAGGCCTCAGCTTGCTTTAATCTTTTAATACAATAAAGGCAGATTTTGGTTGATCAATTGTATTGTATTGTCATATAGCATTTGTAAAGCGCAGCTAACACCCTACGGGTACCCTGGCGCTATGGTACGTGACGCAAACCATCATAAAACGGAGAGGGTAGAACCCAATTAGACAGCACTCAAAGACAGGAAATCAGTTTCTGGGGAACAACCACGTTTTGATCCTTTTCCTAAACAGAGACAGGGTGTTGCATTGTCTAATTTCAAGTGGTACAATGGAAAGGGTCAGCAGGATGGGACCAAGTGCCCAGGCATCAGCAAGACTAGCCCAAAACATTGCGACCAGCCTTAACTTAGTAAGGGCTAGTTCGATTGTTTTCTGAAAAGTGGGCCTAAGGGGCCACAGGCCAGAGTTATTGGACAAAGATGTCAGGCAAAGGCTCAGCTCTTTCACGTCAGACATAAACTGAAGTGTCCCATGGACTCAGTCTACACACTTTGCTGGCTGGAGCCAGCATTTAGAGAGGTTGTATTACGAGTTGTCTAGAACAGAAAACAACATCTATCGGCTTCCATTGTTTCAGATGAAAGACATTTCACAAGAGGTGAGAACATAGTTAATGGGAGGGAAGATGAGGGTAGGGGGGAGAGTGGAAACGTACCTAACAGAGGAGACTGGAAGGAGAGTTCAATTGCGGAGACATAGGAAAAAACTCAAGGGTCAGAGAAGAGTTTGGCTAAGTCTGAACAAAATGAAAAGTACCAAGTATGTGCTTTGCTCCTGCCGTTGCCAAAACTATGGTAGCAAGGTAGGTCTCCTTTCACCTTCTTATTTCTTTTTTAACCATGGAATGCCATTCACCGCCAATAATAAAATTGAAAGTTATCTGGGAGGAAATTTTAGGCAGGGGTATGTGCGTGTTTGTGTTTCTTGCCTTGAACTGCAACCCTCAGGGCAGCAGTGTGCATGGCGGACACTGGGAGTTCAATTTAACTATTCTACCTTCAGTTCTAGAATTTCTGGGTAAAGCGCAACTTTAACCCACGTATTCCAGGAGGCATATTTACTATTTTAACTCTAGTTCAGGAATATATTGGTGAAAGTTGGAAATTCCCAGAGTACATTTAGAAAGTATTGAAAAGTGGTATTTTTGCACTATGGAACGTGCTGCCGTGAGGGTGTGATGGAGCAAGGATTCAAGAAAATGAAACTTGCTCAGAGAAATCCATTAACTTTCACTAATCGTTAAAACTGTAGATGAGACGAAACTAATATACACCAGATACCGACACATGGGGAGAAAAGCTTACGCATGCTTAAATTAATGAGGAATAAAATGCAACGCGACTAAAACTCGCTTTAATTTGCAAAAACGCTTTGCGTATGTGCAAACCTGAATTACGTAGAGCTAACGTGACTAACTCGCTTTGAGAGGGAAAAACCTCACACATGCACAAGAAAGACTAAAATGCGGTCTTGAGTTACCGCATGCCCGGCATCTGCTTGCTTGAATTTAAAAGAAAAGCTGCTGTTATTAATGCTTTTGCCCAGAGAGATAATAATAATACGGGATAGAGTAGAAGTGGGTGGTGAACAGTGAGAATTATATGTTTAAGAAAATAACATCTGTTTATGATTCCTTTTTAATAGTGTGTATTCGGGCCAGCTAAACCATAACGGAAAAAGAAAATGGTGAC
This sequence comes from Calotriton arnoldi, assembly GCA_963921515.1. Classification (NCBI taxonomy): domain Eukaryota; kingdom Metazoa; phylum Chordata; class Amphibia; order Caudata; family Salamandridae; genus Calotriton; species Calotriton arnoldi. The sequence goes on along the minus strand of CAWUFW010000565.1, from coordinate 3,976,126 downwards.
AAGTAACCAAAAGCTGCTCAGTGAATTCATGATGTGACCCGGTGACCGAAAGAGCTGAATGACTGCCAAATATCAAGGACAGAAGACATGAGAAAAAGAAGACATGTATCACTCGTCTATGTAGCCTGTATTGAATGAATTATTACAATGGCAACAATATATGCATGGGAAGAGGACGACATGAATGAGCTAAAGGGGAAGGGCTAGCAAACAATAAGTACTTTAATAAAAATGAATATGTCAGCATGGTGTGACGAAGACTCCCCTAGCCCCATCAAATCATATTCCGTATTTTAGTAAAATTTGCAACTCTTGAGGGTGGGACATGTAGAAATAAAGACTATAGTTAGAGTGACTTAAGTTAAGTTAAGTGCTCATCAACGCTGAGAGAGAGAAGAATATGCTGCATCGAGAGAGAGCGCATCAAGATCATCATAGAGAGAGAGAGAGGCGAGAGCAGACTGGGAAGATTCAGATCCGAAACGACAGCCTGATTAGATTCAAAGATTGCGGAAGAATATCGAGGAGGGAGAGAGTGTAAGAGAGGGAATCGCCCTGGTGCGTCGGGTTTGTAGAGAAGTCTAGTAAGTATCAGCCCTGTCCTGATCCTGTCCTATAGTCTTTGTCTCCTGATTCTAAGTCAGGGGACCCCCACCAGTCTTTTGGCCAGAGGGGTGGTTTTCGGTCATCTCTATTAATCCACGCTGGCCCTCTCGTCCTCTTCCCAACCTCCATTCTAGACCCCTGAGATTCCAACCTCAGTTGTCGGAGGAAGACACGCTCGCACTCTTACTATCATATGAGGACTATGCGGTCTCTCCTAGCATCATTCCCACTATCACATCTGATCCGGATAGAGAACCTAGCGTTAACTTTAGATCCTTGAATAAGGATAACTTTCTTCAGATCGCCACGTCGCACCTAGTGGAAACAACTACAAACTCCCATATCAAATCGATGCTTCTCAACTGCAGATCAGCAGTGAAGCACGCTGCAGACATTTCCGAACTCATCATATCACAAAAATTAGACCTCCTGATTCTTACGGAAACATGGCTTAATGACACCTCCTCCCCAATACTTGATATTTTAATTCCGCCTGGCTATGACATTATCAGATGCGATAGGGCTATTAAAACTGGGGGGGGGGCATTGCCTGCATCCATTGGTCCAGCCTCATTTTGAAGCAGACTCATAAGGACCTGATGTCCTCCTGTGAGCTACTAGTCACTGAAATTTGGAACAAGGGCAAGATTGTGTGTGTGCTTCACTCGATCTATCATCCACCTGGGGACAACCTACTTTTCATAGAACAATTGATGGAATCCATCTCTGCCAGCTCAGCCCTCCTTCCTACCCATATCTTCCTCGGTGACTTCAACCTTCACTGGAATGACTCTAATGATCCATTAGTTTGCTCTTTTAAGTCTTTCCTCTCCGATCTCAACTATATACAGGCCTGCAACGGACCCACCCACTACAAGGGCGCCACCCTTGACCTCATCATAGCTAGAGATCACATCATTCAACTGGATGACATAGTACCATGTGACTGGTCGGATCATCACCAAATCTCCTTTGCTTAGACAAGGACAACCGCTCAAAAACAAGCAACTGACTCGTAATCTGAGAGACATCAACATCTCTAACCTATCCAACTTGTGCAAGAATCTTCTGGAACCTCCCACTAACATGAATAATTTGGAAGAGTTGACAGATCATTACTTCAAGGCCATGTCAAATATTCTCGACTCTGCAGCTCCGAAGCAACTCAAAAGGATTCCTTGCAAACAATCCAAACCTTGGTTCAATGGTGCCCTTAATGATGAACGTCGCAAACTCAGGCTCTCTGAGAGACGGTGGAGAAATGCACCCGCCACCTCTAGTCTCAAACAGTTAAGGAAGATGAGAAGCGCTTATAACAAACTCATTCGCTTTGCTAAATCAGATCATTTCAGAGTTCAGCTTGACATCGCTAAAAACCGTCCCAAGAAACTGTTTGATATCATCAAACAACAGGCTAATCTGATTCCTCTAATCAAATCTGCTGGACCCAGTGGGGAGGACTTCTCAATGCACTTTTCTGAAAAGTCTAGAAGTATTGAGCGTGAGCTGCAACGTGCCGCTGCTAACCAGTTGTCTATGAACTCTCTGGGTCTGACTGTACCCACAATAGCGTGTGCTCCGCTTTACCCCACAGAGTACACACCCAAAAACAATGCCTGCTGGAACACTTTCCGGCTTCCGTATTGGGAGGAGCTGTCACATTCCCTGGCCTCTCTTAAACCATCCAACCATTTCAAGGATCCACTTCCCGCCAAGTTGCTCAAAGACCTCAACATGGCCATTCTGCCTCTCTGGTCCAGGATCATCCAACAATCTCTCCTTCAGGGGAGGATTCCCGACTGGCTTAAAATGGGGAAAGTCACCCCCATCCCCAAGAAGCCCAATGCAGAACTAACAGATCCCAATAACTACCGGCCAATCACCAACATCATGTCCTTAGCGAAATTGCTCGAGAAATGCGTGCACACTCAGCTCTGCGACCACATCGAGAAATTTCAGCTCCTAGATCAACACCAATCAGGCTTTAGAGCAGGTCATAGCACCGAAACAGCTCTAACTCACATTGTTGATGACGCCTTGAGAGCTCTTGACCAAGATACGACCTGTCTGCTTATTCTTCTGGACTTGTCCTCTGCTTTTGACACTATCAAACATGATAACCTGATTAACCTTCTTCAATATAGGATGGGGTTATCTGGTCCTGTCCTACATTGGTTCTCCTCTTTCCTGCATAACCGAACACAAAGAATCAAAGTCAACCAATCTTTGGCTGCCAGCACCGGGGTCTCAATTGGGGTGCCTCAAGGATCTGCACTCTCGCCCACGCTCTTCAACCTATTCATGGAGCCTCTAACTACCATTCTGAACGATTCAAACATTCAGTACCACATGTACGCGGATGACACTCAACTGTATCTGAAGATCTCTTCTCCAGACGACATGAAAACTCTTAATGGAGCGCTTCAAAAAACTCAACAATGGCTAACACATAACCATCTGCTACTTAACTCCCTCAAAACAGAATTTCTCCTGATTACCCCCTGCAACCATGAGGCCCCCACGCAAAACTGGATCAAACAAATCTCCGCACTCATCTGCACCCCGCATATGGTGGACTCCGCGTGCTCTTTAGGTGTCACCCTAGACAAATTTCTAAACATGCAAGGCCACATCAGTGCCACCGTTAAGAGTGCCAATCATCAGTTCAACACTCTTAGGAAAATCAAACCCTTCCTACCTCCCGAGGATCTCCAGTCAGCAGTCCAGTCCTTAGTTATCTCATGAGTAGCATACGGTTTGGTGACCCTAGCGGGGCTTCCTAAATCTAGGTTAGTGCCGCTAAGAGCTACTCTGAATGCCTCGGCCAGACTTATCACAGGCGCCAGAAAGCATGATCATATTACACCTGACTTAATCCAGCTTAATTGGCTTCCCATTGAAGCAAGGATCCGTTTCAAGATAGCCTGCCTGACACATAAAGCTATACACTTCAATAGCCCCGTTTACCTGGCAAAAAAATCGAGCTCTCCGGATCCAGGCGAAACTTAGGAAGCTCCAATACCCTACTACTGAAACCACCGAAGTTCAACAAAAAAGAACTTACAATCGCACCTTCTCAGGGCTGGCTCCAAGAATTTGGAATACCCTCCCAACGGAGATCAGAGCCAACCCCTCGACTGCTTCATTCAAAAACAGGTCAAATGGCTACTGTTGGAAGAACTTCATCAGCAATAGCCTCTTTGTCATCTGCTAGATACTTCCCTTTCGTGCTTGACAATAATTTTTACGTTATGGGTCGAAATATATGCTTGACAATTATTTTCACTTTGTGTTTGAAATATGTGCTGGACAATCTTTTTACTTGAGGTTTAAATTGTATCTCGTCGCTCTTTGAAAGTAGTTTGATGCTGTAACTGCTCGGCCCATCTAGGCTTCCTCAGCAATAACCTCTATGACTTTTGCCAGACACTTCCCCTCGCTCCATGAAGTTATGCTTGACAATTATTTTCACTTTGCGTTTGAAATATGTGCTGGACAATCATTTTTACTTGGGATTTAAACTGTATGTCATCGCTCTCTGGAAGTAGTTCAATGATGAAACTGTACGGCCCATCCAGTTGGGCTTCTACATGTTGTTCACTTGCTACCTCTTCCTCCCCTAGCACCCACATTTATTCTTATGCCTAAGGTTCTTCTCACGCTGCTTTATTGTATTGTACTTATACTGTTTCTTCACCGCAACGTCAGTTTTCTCTTTGTACAGCGCTCTGATACCCATCTGGGTCTTGTTTGCGCTTTATAAAACTTTTCAAATAAATAAATAAATAATATTAGGTAAATGTCATTCTGTCCCTAAAATTTGCATAATTCTTTGCAAATGTGTGTTATTATGTGTCTTTTGTCTCTACATCTATCCACTCTTATGCATTTGATTTGTTGATTGAGGTTGTGAAATTGAATGTATTTTGCAAAATGAATTTTCTCTCTCCCATTGAAGAATGATGGAGTTTGCACTGTTAATCTGTAATTGATGAGCGTTCAACTTTATGACTGAAATTTTAGATAAAGCTTATGAATCTTACTCAGAGTCTGTGGTTATTTCACTAAGAACTGTGAATTAGTTAAGAAATTGTTAATATCACCATCAACTAACTCAACTAATGGTCCATCGACCAGAGGAAAGAGTGTTGATTCGTGAAGATTAGTTAGGCATTGAAATGGTATTTTAACCCGATTTGTGGTTTCAGGGAAATAACTAATCAGAACTTAAGTGAATTATAAAACTTGACCCCCAGCGGATCGACTAGGGAGTGTGGATGAGCATTTTGGATAAATGTATATGGGCCCATTGAAATATTCAGTTTTGTGAAATATTAAACCCTGGTTTTCCGCTGGATCCGTTTTTCTGGTAGCAGAGTTATGGTTATTATTGATTAGTTTGGTGATTATTGACTATTGATCATTAACTAAATGTTTAACATTAAGAATTAGTGTTGTGTTTTATGTTGTCTGGAAGTACAGGTACGGAGATACCTGGGAATCCCGGGAATGGAATTTAGAAGAGTGTGGTAAGGAAATCACACTGCAGAAGGTTACTCGTCTGTTGTCATAATACCTAAAAGCTACGGAGGGCTGTAGGTGTTATATTAGGGACTATATCGTATAAGAGCCGAGAGTGAGTGATAGCGAAGGGTCCACCTGTGAAACTTTGGCCTTACCCAAAGGAGGAGTATCCCTAGAGGAGTAATAGGTCCTCACCGAGCTTAAGTGAAGGGTAAACAGTGGTTTTTACTCGCAGTGTAAGGAAGTACTTTCTCTTTGAAGCAAGTGAATAAACTATCTTTGGATTAGCGGAGCAGACAGAGTAGGGCTGTTTTTACGTTGTTACTAACAGAAAATTATAAAGGAAAAATTAGAAAATACATTGTCGTATTACCTTATGAAGGAAGGGTCAGTAGCAGGAGTCATACTGACGTCACAAAGAGCCGCGCTGGTATTGGTTGAGACAGCGGGCGTGTAACAAGTGCAGATTGTAAAGGGAGGGTCAGTAGTAGGAGTAATACTGACGTCATAAAGAGCCGCGCTGGCATTGGGTGTGTTGAAAGCTCTGATTGGCTGGTAGACAAGAACCGCGCTGGTATTGGTTGCGGAAGAGAATACGTAGTGAGCCCTGATTGGACTGTTGGTGTGAGTCGCGCTGGTATAGGACAAGTATTGGCAAATAGGATATGTAAAAAAAAAAAAATCAGGAAGAGTCTCTAGGTTTTGCCTGCTGAAACAATTAGTCACAGGGATCGGAAGAATGAAGCTGATTAATAAAATCAAAAGTTTCTTTAAAAAGGATAAACGTGTAGTAACCAGAGAAGGAATTCTTATGCCACCTCCTGACACACCTGCTTCCTTTATGATGATGTAACGAGGATATCATACTTGTGTCTGGTTGGAAAATTGGGTAGAGTATACGAAAGGTGATGGTGTTTTAGCTTTCCCTGAACATGGTACGTTTAATGTAAGGATTCTTCAGAATTTGAGAAATCGGATGAATTCATTGGAACCCAGTCCTAGGTTAACGCAGTATGAAGCTTTGGAGGAATGGGAAGTTGAGGCATTCGAACGAGAGAAATACAGAGGAGGTAGAAGAATAAATAGAGGGTTTTTACCCAGATATCCATTTGATACTCGAGGAGATCAGATGAAAAGATGGAGAAGAGCTGTAGTAACGGAAGGATTGTATCCAGTGTTGATGGCTGAGGATCAAGTAGGGAGTAAGTGTAAAGAAAAAAATTAACACATAGATAGGTATGACAGGAACAGGATGTGATGAATCTGATGATGAGTTATTAGAGGACATTTAATTAAAAGACCTCCACCTTATCAAGAAAATGCTAGAGAGACAACTCCAAGTGCACCAATGATGGGAACTCCATTAGTTCCACAGGTTTTATATGATACAACAGTCACCCAAGTATTACAGGGAAAAAAAGGAATGCGTTGAATAAGACAAAAGAAGAGATAATTCAGAAAATAAATCAGTTAGGTTTAAATGCTGAAGCCTTGGCATACCAGTAACAATTGGTCCTGTTATTCCATTATATGGGGATAAACGAGATACCCCGAGATTACAAACAGTGACAGTCCCACAGAATAATGTTAGGAAAGAGGCAGTAATGTTAGAAGATCAAACTAGTGAAAGTGATTCAAATGTCTCATTACTAGATCTCCCTAATCTTGAAACGGTGACTGAAACCCCGAAGAGAATCTCACCAGTAAATTCAAGGAGAAAGGAACTGATTGTCACTCCAGTAGCAGGGAACTCTAAAGGATTTTCACCAGAAGACCTAGAGGAGTGGGCAAAAGGATTAGACAAGAAAAAAACCAAGCACCAAATATAGATGTAGGCAAGTTGAAAGTGGATTTAGAAGAAATGATTATTGGTACTATAAGCTCAAACAGATTAGGTTCATACAGAGATGAGAAATTGTTGTTTTGTGTAAAAGTATAACCAGGAGAGCAAAGAATCTTCATGAGAAGATAGTAGAAGTGGCTTCAGAATTTGGAATAGATGTAGAAAAGTCGAAAATATTACAAAAACCATATAGGTCAGAATTTACTGAGAAGGATTTAGAAAGTTTGAATGCATCAGGAAGGAGATTACAGATAAAAGAATTAATGTATATTTTGAAGAAATGGGGAGATGCAGACCGATGGAGAGGTAGATGGACAAGAAAAAGGGATGAGGCAGCTACAAAGGAAACATCTTCATTCCCATTAAGAGCTACAGAACAGGTTGAAAGAGTGTGTCCGATGAGAGAAGTTCCTGGTGGTGGATATGTTCATGTTTCTTGGTCTAGACAGGATATTTTGTCTTTTACGAATGATTTCCCCAGATTAAGAGAGAAACCAGTTGAATGGTACAAGCAGGTATAGAGGTTTGTGAAAGTTTCAAAGGTATTATTAAAGGATTTGGATGGCCTGTTTGATATAGTGGTACCAACTGATTTGTGGACAGAATGTAAAATTACTGTTGATTGGCCAACTGAAGAGTATCCCAGAGACGCAAGGACAGGTGCGCCTTCAGAAGAAGTGATGAAAAAGTATCAACAAGTGATTACTTTCTTGAAAGGGAAAATTCCTCCAAAAAAAAACAGATTGGGTTAAAATAGATAGAACAACTCAAGAACCAAAAGAGTCAGTGCACGCGTATTACGAAAGGCTATTGCAAGTATTTAAACAGTATAGTGGATTGGAAAATATTGGTGATAAGGATATGGGACATTTTGTGTATAGGTTTGTGTATGAATTGAGATCAGAAATTAGTCAGATGATTCAGCAACATATGCTTTGCTGGCAGAGCAAGCCCATTGATGATATCTTGAAGTATGCAAAGTATTGTAGTGATGATATTGATGCAAAACACAAGAAACTGAAAGAAAAAATGATGTGGGCACAAGTGAAGCTAGCAGAACACCAAGAGGCAAATTCTGGTTCTCAAAAGGATAATCAGTCGAACGATCAGAATCAGAATAGTCAAGGATCAAATGGAAATAAAGGAAAAGGGTGAATGAGTAGAGAAGAAGCGAGAAAGAAGTATTCTTGTCATGCGTGCGGAAAGCATGGACATTGGAAGAATGAGTGTAGAAATGTTCAACAGAGTAATGGGTAAATCAAAATTTAAATCCACAGATGCAGAATGAGGTGGTTGTGAACCAGCAGCAAAAGCAACAGGTAGTTACTCCACAATTACAGGTGCCACAAGCCCCTATGCCCAACCATGTGAACGCTCAGGTGCAGAGATACAGTGTGAACACCGGATTTCGTGGAGAGAGTGGTAAGAATACACAAACGGTTCAACAATATTGGATGCAAAGTAATGAGAGTGATTCGGATACTTCTCAATGACGGTGCCTGAGGGGGGAGGAAGAATGCGTGCTTGGCGCATCCTTGGCGGTAGATCAGTCAGGTCCATTTGCTGATGGAAAAGTGGAAGGTAATGACATCACTTTCCTAGTGGATACTGGTGCTACCCGTTCTACTGTGAGAGCAGCAGAAATTCCAAACCTACCCCTCTCGGGAGAAACTATCCAAGTTGTAGGAGTCTCAAATAAGCAAATAAAAACCCCAGTCACTAAATTAATAGAAGTGAATATTGGGAATTTCAAAGACATGCATCGGTTTGTGGTATGTGATTCAAGTCCAGTAAATTTGTTAGGGAGGGCAAAATGAACTGTACCATCTATTGTACACCTGATGGTATTGCTTTCCAAACACCTGATGAAGATATTGCTTTCAAAATGATGCTAGCGAAACAAGGAACAGAAGTGGATGAGAGGTTTTCACTTCTTACTGAAAACAGTTTGCCTGATGAGCTGAAAAACACAGTGAGATCAGATGTGTGGGATTTTTCAGGAAAGGAAATTGGTCTGATGGCAAATGTAGACCCAATTAAAATAATGGTGAAAGAAGGTGCAATTTACCCGAACACACCCCAATACAAAATGAGGCCTGAAGTAAAAGCCGGAGTTGCTCCAGTAATTGATCAAATGATTGAACAAGGTATTTTGAAAGAGATAATGGGCAGTCCTTGTAATTCGCCAATCATGGGGCTTAAAAAGCCTAGTGGCAAGTATAGGATAGTGCAAGATTTAAGGAAAATTAATAAGATAGTAGTACCCTGTTGTCCAGTAGTACCAAATCCAGCAGTGATCCTTTATCAGATACCTTGGGATGCACATTGGTACACAGTGATTGATTTGTGCCAAGCATTCTTTTCGATTCCTTTGCATTTGGATAGCCAATATCCTTTTGCATTCTGGTTCGGAGACCGTGTTTTGGCATGGTGTCGGGTTCCTCAAGGGTACACAGAGAGCCCCTCGATTTTCAATCAGATCCTGAAAAAGTGTTTGGAAACATTGGTTATGCCAGGAAATTCGGTTTTGGTTCAGTACACTGACGACCTATTGGTGGCATCAAAGACACGAGAGGCTTGTGTCATTGACACAATTGCCTTACTGAACCATTTGGCAGAAGGTGGACACAAGGTGTCACCAGAAAAATTACAGTTTTGCCAACAAGTCCAATATTTGGGACACAAGATAGAAAGGGGAGTTAGAAAAGTGACACCAGAGAGAATAAAAGTGATTCGACAAATGAGTCTGCCCAAAACTAAGAAAGAAGTACGAATGTTTTTGGGAGTGATTGGATACTGTCGTCAGTGGATCAGTGGATTTTCATTGCTTGCAAAGCCTCTACTAAAATTGACACGAAAGGATGTGATAGATCCGATTGAATGGGATGATGAAAGTGAGAATGCATTCATAAAGTTGAGAGATTGTTTGTGTCAAGCACCAGCATTAGGAATGCCTGACTATACAAAAGAATTTGCTTTGTTCTGTTGCGAGAGAGAAGGATGTGCACTTTCAGTGTTAACCCAGAGACATGGATTGTCACGACGTCCAGTGGCATATTTTTCTGCCACTCTGGATTCAGTGGCTGCGGCATTGCCTGGCTGCTTAAAAGCAGTAGCTGCTACTTGTGTGAGTCTAGAGCAGAGTGAATCTATTGTAATGGGACATCCCCTAAAGGTATATGTGCCACATTCCGTCGAGATCCTTTTAACAAGGACTCGTACTCAGCACTTGACCCCTAGTCGGCTGACTAAGTATGAAAGAGTGATCCTGGGTGCTGAAAATGTAAGTGTGATAAGATGCACCACAGTAAATTCAGCAACCTTACTGCCGGATCCATGCTGTGAAGAAATAAAAGAGGAGGTTGATCATGATTGTTTGGATGTGACAGAAATGTGTACAAAGCCCAGACCTGACATCTTTGATGTCCCATTGGAAGAATCAGACTATGTATTGTTTGTTGATGGGTCATGCTTGCGAAAACAAAATGGAGAACTGAGCTCTGCCTATGCTGTATGTACTGTATCTGCTATTCTGGAAGAATCCTGTCTAAGAGGAGTCAAGTCTGCACAAATAGCCGAATTGATAGCTTTGACAAAAGCATGTAAGATTGGGAACAAATTGAGAGTAACCATATTCACAGATAGTCAATATGGTTTTGGGGTTGTGCATGACTTTGGCCAATTATGGATGCAAAGGGGATTTCTGACTTCGTCAGGTTCTCCTATCAGGAATAGTAAAAATGTCTAAGAACTATTGGAAGCACTACAATTACCAAAAGAAATTGCAGTGGTCAAGTGTGCCGCACATAAGTCAGGAAACGATTATGTGACACAGGGCAACGAATATGCTGACCAAGTTGCACAATTTGGTGCTCGAAATACAATGTCTTTGAACAGAGGGTTGGAAAAAGAAGTTACCAATTGCCAACTAATGTTTTTTTCTGCTTTTGAAACATGGGATGAAGTTAGACAGTTACAGGATGAGGCAGATGTAAAAGAAAAGGAACTTTGGATTAAATCAGGATGCACAAGAAGAGCAAATGATGAAGTATGGGTGTGTCCAGATGGTAGATCGATAATGCCAGATAGTTTATTATAACAAATGGCAAGAGTGTATCATGGAGCTACACACATTGGGAGGGATGCCATGATTAGGCATTTTAGGCAGACATGGTACAATCCCAAGTTTAGGCTAATTGGAGAGAGTTTCTGCCAGCGATGTTTGACATGTCAACAGCAGAACCCAGGTAGAAAAACGGTTGTCAGTTGGGGAAAAATTGGAAAGGCAGAGGGACCATTTACAAGACTGCAACTTGACTTTATAGAGCTGCCGCCGTGCAATGGTTTGAAGTACTTCCTTGTCATTGTGTGTCTGTTTTCTAGATGGGTAGAAGCCTATCCCATGAGAAGGAATGACAGCCTCACAGTTGCCAAACTACTGTTGAGAGAACTCATTCCCAGATTCGGATTTCCAGTCACTTTGGAATCAGATAGAGGACCTAATTTTAACAATGAGATAATTCGATTAATTTGTACAGCTTTCAAAGTTGAGCAGAAACTACATTGTGCCTATCGACCAGAAGCTTCTGGAGTGGTTGAGCAGCTCAATGGCACAATAAAATCCAGCTTATGAAAGGTGTGTGCATCCACTTCACTGAAATGGCCTGATGCTTTGCCCCTTGTATTGATGAGCCTTAGAAGCATCCCTGACAGAAGAACGGGATTGAGTCCTCATGAAATTCTCATGGGAAGAGCAATGAGACAAGCATTTGTACCTGGAAACAAACTGATGAATATAACTGATGATCTAGTGTTGGACTATTGTAAAGGACTAGCTGATCTGGTACGTTCTGTCTCACCAGGTTGGAGAAGATGCAACCACAGCACAGCCGAATCAAACTCATGATTTGTGTCCAGGAGACTGGGTTGTGATAAAGAAGCACACGAGAAAATCGTGTTTAGAACCCAGGTGGAAAGGACCTCATCAAGTTATATTGGTCACGACGACAGCAGTAAAGTGTGCTGGCTTGCCAAACTGGATCCATGCCAGTCATACACAAAGAGTCCCAAGTCCACCTGAACGACAAGAGCAGCAACTGGTAGAGCAAAGAGAAGAACCAGAAGCTCAAAGTTGAGAAGTCGAAGAAGTCAGAGAAACAGACTCTGAGGAATGCATCGATGATGAACAACCAAGTACAAGTCAAGTAGGGTGGGCACCAGTTACTGAATCTCAAGAGACTGCTGTAGGGGCCGAGGAAGAGCAAGAATTTGAAAGACCAGAACAAATAGGGCCAAGAAAAGAAGATCGTAATACAGAAAATCCAGATCGAGCTCAGTCAGAAGAAGAAGAAAGAGAAAGATCAGAAAGTTCAGAACAAGTTCAGCTAAAAGAAAGAGAAAATAAAAGAACACTAGAAATAGGCGAAGAAGGTGAAAAGGCAGTACAAACAAAGAGGGTCAGAAAAGGTGATCACTGGTCAAGTGGAGTAAAAGGACTGAGATATTTTTTAAGAAGAAAAACAGGGAAAGAACAAGTAAATGAAGTATCAAGTTAAACTGAGCAAGAACAATCAAGAAGAAAATCTTTACGAAAATCAAAAAGAGTGAGAGTTCCGAGTAGAAAATATAAGGCTCCTGAATGGACATATATCATCCTCGAGGACTTTGAGAATCTTGATCTGAATGAAGAACAAGAAAGTGTCACTATTGAAGGAATTGATTAAAGCAAATTGAGACCACCTTAAATAGAAAAGACTTTGACACAAAAGGTGTAAATTGACAAACAAATAAAGAAGAGAATAAAAGAAACCAAAGAAGAAAATAAAATAAAAGACAAAGGGGAACAAAGACGAAAAGCTCTTGAAGTGTGGGATCACACAAAGATTTTTATATTTTTAATTTTTTTAGAATACATTTTAGAATTTAGAAGAGATAATTTAGATATTGATCAATTTTAGAATACTAAAAATGGCAGAAACGAAAGTGACTGAACATTCGAAATCTAGTTTAAAACGAAGATGTGTTAAATATTGTTTGTGCAGTGTTTTAATACTAATGTTAATGTGGTTATTGCTAACTGTTGTGATACCTGTTCTAATGGTAACTAATAACAGAAATAAAACTAATACAAGTGATCGAGTGAATGCAGTTACTAAAAGAACTACCACTAATTTAGAGCAAATGGATGAGAGCATGTACCATCATGACAAATCAAATAGTGATTCGTCATTAAATGTATTTACTAAACTTCTTTATGAATACTTAGATACAATGGATGTGAGTGATTGTTATGTTTGCATGAAGTTACCTTCGTCTGTTTCAGAGGGGGTGACATATCACCATCTTCCTTTAACATATGGTGTGTCATGTAGTGTTGTGTCCAGTTTGTTCTATGTAACAGGCAAATTGCAGTATTATTATTCGAATATGGATTTAGTATATTCAGAAATTCCTATTCGAAGAAACCTGAACCCAGTGCTAAGTGGTAAAGATGCAGAATTCATGGGCGAGTTCTTCTTAACAACAAACCCAATAGATATAACATATGCTCATAAGAATAATCTAACCTGTATTTTGCGTGATGAAGAAAAAGATTTTCTAAATTGAGTAGAGGAAAGAAGGCAGGATTTTCAAAAGAAGGCTGTTGAACAGAAGTCACATGTACCTCCATGGGTTAATAAGGAAGGGGACTATAAGAAAGGTGAGACTCATGCTGCAATGTCCCTAGACTTGTCAAAATTTGGAAAATTTTGTCTGCATAGACTAAAAACGGACTATAACAACATTTTCATTGGTTCTAGTGAATGTGAACATACCTTCTTAATAATGGAGGGATGGGGACTAAAAGGTGCAACTGATCCTGTTTTTCCAGGAATTTATTATGTGTGTGGTAAAAATGCCTATTATAGGTTGCCCACACGATGGTATGGTAGTTGTTATTTTGGAATAGTATTTCCAAAAGTGTATCACATAACTAAGAACAATGAAATGGATGTGGTAAGTCAAGGACTAAAACGGAGTAAAAGAACAAGTTTTTCAGAAATAGTAGGTGATATATTCGGTGCACTGATACCAACAGTTGGAGTCATACTGAATTCACAAAAAAACGAAAATTGTCAACAATAGTTGATCGGCTATCGACAGATACTGCTGGGGGATTTTTAATGATTAATACCGAAATTATTGCAATTAGATCTATGGTTTTGCAAAATCGACTTGCACTTGATAAATTACTGCCAAAAGAGGGTGGAGTCTGTGGCATGTTGAAAGTCCAACATTGCTGTACATATATCCCAGACAAAAGTAAAGGTATTGAGGGATATATTAAGAATATTACAAAGATTCATGACGATTTGACCCAATTGGAGGTTGACGGTGTCTGGGAAAGACTTAGTAAAAGTATTTCCGCTATAGGTAGTTGGTTTTCCACTTTAGGGAGTAGTCTATTAGGGAAGATCCTAATACCTGCAATTTCAATAGCAATAATAGCTCTGATAATGATGATGACATATAGATGTTGCAAGAGTAAAATAAGAGCAAGAATGGTGGCCGAAATAAAGAATAAGAGATTGGGAAGAAAGAGAAAAAGGGAAGAGATTGAGTTAGAGGAAATGAAAGGAAGTTTATATGATCAAATGAAAAAATTAGACATGAAAAAAAAACACGAAAAATTCGTAGAAAGAGAGGAAGACACTAAAAATTAGATGAATAAAGTTGGCACTTGGTAATGATGGGTATTTTATGATGGCTCAAAAATGCCATCAGAGGGGGATTGATGGAGCAAGGGAGAAATCCTCCATTAACTTTCACTAATCGTTAAAACTGTAGATGAGACAAAACTAATATACACCAGATACCGACACATGGGGAGAAAAGCTTACGCATGCTTAATTTAATGAGGAATAAAATGCAACGCAACTAAAACCCGCTTTAATTTGCAAAAACGCTTTGCGCATGTGCAAACCTGAATTACTTAGAGATAACGTGACTAACTCGCTTTGAGAGGGAGAAACCTCATGCATGCGCAACAAAGACTAACATGCGGTCTTGAGGTACCGCATGCCCGGCATCTGCTTGCTTGAATTTAAAAGAAAGCTGCTGTTGTTAATGCTTTTGCCCAGAGAGATAATAATAATACGGGATAGAGTAGAAGTGGGTGGTGAACAGTGAGAATTATATGTTTAAGAAAATAACATCTGTTTATGATTCCTTTATTAATAGTGTGCATTCGGGCCTGCTAAAGCATAACGGAAAAAGAAAATGGTGACAAGTAACCAAAAGCTGCGCATGCTCAGTGAATTCATGATGTGACCCGGTGACCGAAAGAGCTGAATGACTGCCAAATATCAAGGACAGAAGACATGAGAAAAAGAAGACATGTATCACTCGTCTATGTAGCCTGTATTGAATGAATTATTACTATGGCAACAATATATGCATGGGAAGAGGACAACATGAATGAGCTAAATGGGAAGGGCTAGCAAACAATAAGTACTTTAATAAAAATGAATATGTCAGCATGGTGTGACGAAGACTCCCCTAGCCCCGTCCAATCATATTCCG
This sequence comes from Calotriton arnoldi, assembly GCA_963921515.1. Lineage (NCBI taxonomy): Eukaryota > Metazoa > Chordata > Amphibia > Caudata > Salamandridae > Calotriton > Calotriton arnoldi. Next base: position 3,960,591 of record CAWUFW010000565.1, on the reverse strand, counting down.
TATTTTAGTAAAATTTGCAACTCTTGAGGGTGGGACATGTAGAAATAAAGAATATAACTAGAGTGACTTAAGTTAAGTGCTCATCGACGCTGAGAGAGAAACGAGTATGCTGCATCGAGAGAGAGCATCAAGATCATCATAGAGAGAGAGAGAGGCGAGAGCAGACTGGGAAGATTCAGATCCGAAACGACAGCCTGATTAGATTCAAAGATTGCAGAAGAATATCGAGGAGGGAGATAGTGTAAGAGAGGGAATCGCCCTGGTGCATCGGGTTTGTAGAGAAGTCTAGTAAGTATCAGCCCTGTCCTGATCCTGTCCTATAGTCTTTGTCTCCTGATTCTAAGTCAGGGGACCCCCACCAGTCCTTTGGCCAGAGGGGTGGTTTTCGGTCATCTCTATTAGGTAAATGTCATTCTGTCCCTAAAATTTGCATAATTCTTTGCAAATGTGTGTTATTATGTGTCTTTTGTCTCTACATCTATCCACTCTTATGCATTTGATTTGTTGAATGAGGTTGTGAAATTGAATGTATTTTGCCAAATGAATTTTCTCTCTCCCATTGAAGAATGATGGAGTTTGCACTGTTAATCTGTAATTGATGAGCGTTCAACTTTATGACTGAAATTTTAGATAAAGCTTATGAATCTTACTCAGAGTCTGTGGTTATTTCACTAAGAACTGTGAATTAGTTAAGAAATTGTTAATATCACCATCAACTAACTCAACTAATGGTCCATCGACCAGAGGAAAGAGTGTTGATTCGTGAAGATTAGTTAGGCATTGAAATGGTATTTTATCCCGATTTGTGGTTTCAGGCAAATAACTAATCAGAACTTAAGTGAATTATAAAACTTGACCCCCCAGCGGATCGACCAGGGAGTGTGGATGAGCATTTTGGATAAATGTATATGGGCCCATTGAAATATTCAGTTTTGTGAAATATTAAACGCTGGTTTTCCGCTAGATCAGGTGCAGCTCAAGGCAAGGAACTCAGAATACTGGAGGATGCCTCCTTATGTAAACCAGAAGAGGAAGCGTCTCTGGGATCTAAGAAAAGTATTGGGCTTGGAGGGAGGGTTGAGGATGGAATGGTAGCATGAGGCAGGCTGATCTGCTCCAACACTGTCATGGGAGAAACCTACCAACCTCCTCGTGCTCACTGTCACATGCCATCAGGCTATGGTCTGAGCCACGAGCTGACAACGACTTGCCCAACTGGTGCTTGTCTGCTTTTTCGGAGCTGGAGGGGTGCTTAGGTTGTTAACACCAGCTCAACATTTTTTGCTTCCATCAGCCTTGCAGGAGTAAATGGATTATGGGCCTTTCAACATTGTTTAGTTACTGCGAAAGTTGCCAGCTGTGATTGCTCTGCAGCTTCCTTCCTTGTTCATAGGGTGTATTTGTTCCTCAGTAAGCAGCATACTTGCCTTAAAAAGGTTCATGGCTACTGCTCATGCCACCTACTCCATTCTTGCCCTTTTATCATCCTTTTTTTAGATCTCGACTAGGCAGCGCATACGTTGTCTCTTGAGACATGCTGTATCTACTGTATGGGCTTTCAGCACGCACATCTGTTTTGATTCGTTCCTTCATGTGCCTTTTGAAATTCCTTTGTTTCCGTTGGTGAATAGTGTGCATTTGTCCCTCTTTTTGCTGTTTTGCTCATGCCCTGGAGACTGGCCCTGTTACATGGATCACTTCACTTTTGCCCATATAAGTTAGTTTCAGCGCACTACTTTTTCTTTTGCCAGGGCTTGTTTTGGCTTTCCGAACGTGCTCAGCTGAGGGCTGCAATCATATCCTTATCTTGTTTTCCACCGTCTTTGGATTCACGAGCACTTTTTCAGCCAAAGGATATGTTGTTTTTCTTCCTAAAACATTTTTGGTTTCATTAGCTAAAATGTCCTTACCTTATATAATGTACTTAAGGGAAGTGTAGTTTAAGAAGACGGAATAAACAGTAGGATCAACCTACTTAAATTGCGCTTTTGACAGCATGATTATTTGGATACGATTAAAGAAGCGAGCATGCTGTTATTGCTCCGTTTTATGAAAATGGAAGCATTTTTTTGCTCCGTTTTATGAAAATGGAAGCAGCTTTAATTGCGCACTTTTAACGTTTGATGCTTTCTTTTAGGTTTTAATCTTTGGTGAAATAAAACCAATATCAAGGGAGGCCTCCTTCTGCTCTCCAAACGTGGCATGTAATGTTACTTAACAATATATCCTGCAAGTAGGCAGTGCAACATCACCTCAGCCCCACCTTAGCATCAGTGCAGCACCAGTGAGCGCCACTCAGCACCACCTGAGCACCACCTCACTACCAGCACAGTACTACCTCAGCATCAGTGCAGCATCACCACCTCAGCATCAGCGCAGCACCAGCACAGCATCACACACCGCCACAACACCATTACTCAGCACCACCTCAGCACCAGCACATCTCCTCAGCATCACTCAACACCACCACAGCACCACCTCCGCTTCAGTGCACCACCATCAGCACAGCAACAACTCATCACCACCGCCTGAACACCAGTACAGCATCACCTCAGCACCACCAAAGCATCACTCAGCATCACTCATCACCACCTGAACACCACCTCTGCACAAAAAAAAACACCACCACCTCAGTATCTCTCAGCACCACCTCGGCACCAGTGCAGCACCAGCTTGGCAACAGCACAGCATCAACACAGCACTACCTCAGCATCAGCACAGCACCACCGCAGTATCAGCACAGCACCATCTTAGCATCAGCACAGCACTACCTCATCAGTGTACTACCAACATCGCAGTATCACCTCAGCACAAGCGCAGCCCCACTTCGGCATCAGCACAGCACCAACTCAGCATCACTCAGCACCAGTGCAGCACCACCTCAGCACAGCACTACCTCAGCATCGCACAACTTCCACATCAGTGCACCACCACCAGCGTAGCTCCGCCTCAGCAGAAACTCAGCACCAAAGCAGCAGCACTTCAGCATCAGTGCAGCACCACCTCAGCATTATCACAGCACCAACTCTGCATCACTCAGCACCACCTGAGCACCAGCGCAGCACCACTACCTAGGCATGACTCAGGACCACCTCAACATCAGCACAGCACCACCTCCTCATCAATACACCACCACCAGTCAAGCACCACCTCTGCACCAGTGGAGCACCACCTCAACATCAGCACACCATCTCAGCATCAGCACGGCACAACCTATGCATCAATGCACCACCACCAGCACAGCCCCACCTCAGCAGCAACTCGGCACCAGTTCAGTATCAGCGCATCACCTCAGCACTGCACCAACTCACTATCACTCAGCACCACCTGAGCACCAGTGCAGCACCACCACCACAGCATCACTCAGCATCACCACAGCATCACTCAGCATCATCACAGCATCACCTCAGCACTGCACCAACTCACTATCACTCAGCACCACCTTAGCAACAGCGCAGCACCACCACCTCAGCATGACTCAGCACCACCTCAGCACCAGCGCATCTCCTCCTCAGCAGCAATTCACCACCAAAGTAGCACCACTTCAGCATCAGCGCATAATCTCAGCACAGCAACAACTCAGCATCACTCAGCACCACCTGAGCACCAGTTCAGCACCACCTGAGCACCAGCGCAGCACCACCACCTCTGCATTACTCAGCACCACCTCAGTATCACTTAGCACCACCTGAACCCCACGAAAGCACCACCTCCTCATCAGTGCACCACCACCAGTGCAGCACCAACTCAGCACCAGCGCAACACCACCGCAGCACCAGCGCATCATCTCAGCACAGCAACTCAACATCACTCCGCACCACCTCAGCACCAGCGCAGCACCACCACCTCAGCATCACTCAGCACCACCTCAGTATCACTTAGCATCACGTGAACACCACCACCTCAGCATCAACACAGCACCACCTCCTCATCAGTGCACCACCACCAGTGCAGCACCAACTCAGCATCAACACAGCACCACTTCCTCATCAGTGCACCACCACCACCAGTGCAGCACCAACTCAGCATCAGTTCAGCACTACCTCAGCACCAGTGCAACACCACCTCAGCACCAGCGTAGCGACGCCTCAACATCAGCACAGCACCACCTCTGCATCAGTGCACCACCACCAGCGCTGCCCCCACCTCAGCAGCAATTCAGCACCAACGCAGCTCCACTTCAGCATCAGCCCAACACCACCTCAGCACAGCACCAACTCAGCACCAGTGTAACACCACCACCTCAACATTACTCAGAGCCACAACTGCATGACTCAGCACCACCTCAGCATCACTCAGCACCAGCCCAGCATCACTCAGCGCCACCACAGCATCACTCAGCACCAGCGCTGCATCTCCTCAACATTACTCAACACCACCACAGCACCTCCTCTGCATCACTGCACCACCACCAGCGCATCACCAACTCAGCATCAGCGCCCACGTCAGCACCACCTAAGCAGCCACTCAGCACCGCTTCAACATTAGCGCATCACCAACTGAGCACCAGCACAGCACAAACTCAGCATCACTCAGCACCACCTGAGCTCCAGCACAGCACCACCTGATCACCACCAAAGCGTTACTCAGCACCACCTCAGCATCACTCAGCACCACCTCAGTATCACTCAGCACCACCTCCGCACAAGCACACCACCACTTCAGTATTACTCAGCACCAGTGCAGTACCATCTCAGCATCATCACAGCACCACCTCAGCATCAGCGCACCACCTCAGCATCAGTACAGCACCACCGCAGCACCCCCTCAGCATCAGCAGAGCAACATCTCAGCATCAGCACAGCACCACCTCCGCATCAGTGCACCACCACCAGTGCAGCCCCACCCCAGCACCAGCGCAAGCCCATCTCAGCAACAATTCAGCACCAACACAGCACCACTTCAGTATCAGGGCAGCATCACTTCAGCACAGCACCACCTCAGCATCACTTAGCAACAGCTCAGCACCCCCTGAGCAGCAGCGCCATAACCTCAGCATGACCCAGAATCAACTCAGTATCACTCAGCATCACCTGAGCACCACCACAGCATCACCACAGCACTGTCTCAGCATCAGCACAGCACCACCTCCTCATCAGTGCACCACCACCAGTGCAGCACCAGAGAAGTACCACCTCAACATCAGCACAGCACCACCAGCGCAGCCGCACCTCAGCAGTACTTCAGCACCAACGTAGCACCACTCCAGCATCAGCGCAACGCCACCTCAGAACAGCACCAACTCAGTACCACCTGAGCACCAGTGGAACACCAACACCTCAGCATGACTCAGCACCTCAGCATCACTCAACACCACCTCAGCATCATTCAGCACCGCCTCAGTATCACCTGTGCAACACCTCTGCACCAGCACACCACCACCTCAGCATCACTCAGCACCACCTCAGTCTGCGCTCAGAATCTGGCATCTGTTGATTCTCCCCTAGTGTCCGTCCGCTGCTCGTGTTGTAAATTCAGGTACTATTTCCCAACCTCCACCCTTCCGTTGTTCATCTCCCCCGCACCCTCCTCCAACAAAAAAAAAAGGTATAAAAACACAAGCATTAGAACAGGCAGAAAGAAGTTGCCAGCATTGCAAGGACAAAAAACCTAGAAAACATTTTTTATGTTACTTCTTTTTTTAATAGGGTCGTTCAGTTGTACATAATGTCTTCTTGGTTTTATATATAAGGTAACAAAAATATTTATAACACTTTTTTATTATAACTTTTCAACATGCTGCACAGCAGCCGCAATGCTCTACAACAAAGCTTAAAGACACTGGCAAAACCAAAAGCTCTGGCTAAACACTTATAAGGTCCCAAAGGTGTGACCTATTGGCTAAGGTAATGCTTGTTTTTTAATCTCATTCAGCACCATATCTCATCCCCAGCTGAATATATACTACACTAAGGGGTCTACATTCTTTTTCCTCTCTAATATTATATTTCGGCAAATTGCTCAGTTCTCACTGATTACAACCTCTCCTCCTTTGAAATCATAACCTGCAACATAACAGTAACTAATGTCCTCTAGCCTAGCTATTTAACCAACCATTTGCATGAATTCAAACTAATGATCACATGTAATGCCTGTTAATGTAATCAACCACAAAGGAAGACAATAATTGGAATGTTTTTTCTTACAAGCACTGGACAAATACTAATAACCACCATTCAATTAACCACTAAGTTTGGGTTCCAGAGTAGTGTGCTACCCACTGTAAAGCGCTTCAACATCTCATCAGGGGTAGTAAGTGCTTTATGAATGCAATTACAATTCAATATGCATTAGACAACTGACACCTTGTATCCAGCTATACAATGTACGGCTGTCATGCCCGACCTGAGCCCCAAGAAAGTGGGCAGAAGCTAAAAGGGTTTGCCTGGCTGCCTGTCGCAAAGACACCGTGACAGGTCAACAGGGCCAGATTTGGGACTGGGCCAACTAGGCCCAGGCCGCCCAGGTTTTTGGAGGGGGGTACACACAATGCGTTGACCTAGCTGCCTGCTTTTAATGTTTCTATTGCAGGCTGTCAGTGCCTTTTCATTTTCTCTATACATTTTCGGACTCTCCTTGTTTGTCTCTCTTCTTTTCTCCCCTCCCGCCCCTCCTATGACCTCTCATCTCCATTAAGATCATCTGCAGTAGCAAGGGGAAGACAAGTTCAGGAGCAGTTTAGGTGGCAGGGCACAGGTCTCACATAAATCTCAACACTGCCTGCTTCTCCCCCAGGCTCGCTCCAGAACATCCAGTGCTAAGGATATTCTGACAAGGGTAGTGGTTGCAATTAGAAGAGCACTAAAGTATATTTTACTCTGGAATTAGTTAATGAATTATAATTATAAACCATACAGTTACCCTCAGGGAGGTGTCCTGGCACTATGCAGACATAATGGGTACAATAAAGTCAGGCAGTAGATCATGCTTTTCTCATTACCACACAAAGCATAGCACAAAAGCTTGTCATTGTAAAGGCTATTGATAGAACGCTTAGAAAAGACAGAAGTGTAATAGTTCTCAGGGAATGCGACTAGAATTTGGAACTCGCTGCCTTAACCTGCGCACCACCACCTCTTTCCAGATCTTCAAATCGTATCTCAAAACTCCTTTCTTCCAAAGTCATATTTCACAATAACACTCCTCTCAATTCTCCCCACCAGGCATTCGCCCCTAGTTCTGGGCAAATCACTTAGGGGGATATTCCCAAGAACGTGTGATAACCATCGCAAAATTAGCTTAACGCAACTCCTCACACCGCAGTCTAACGCGGGAAAATAACCCCGTGTCAATGTGGTATTCCCAACACGGCGGTAACATGCGATAGTCCCCTGATAACGCGGAAAATGACCACGAAGAACCCACCGGGACGGCGATAAAAATCTAAAGCCGAACGTGAAAAAAGTGCTGATGGGCCCAACCGCGATAAAAAAAATCAGCGATAAACTGCGCCAGGCCTGCAATTCACACATGTCAGGCAGAAAAAATCAACATAAAACCAGAAGAAAAAAAAACACAAACTAAACCAAAACAACTGCGAAGCACAATGGAGGTAGCCGGAGCAAGTACAGAGGACAACCAGAACCCCACAAGCCCCACGGAGGACCAGCCTGGGACCTCGGGGTCAAGGAAGAGCAAGGACAAGAAGAAGAGGAAGGCGAAGTTCAGTCCGCAGGAAAACAGGATCCTGATCACGGAGGTGGTAGAACACCATCAACAACTGTTCGTCACCTCCACCGTGCCATTGGCAACCAAAAATGCAACATGGCAGTCCATCCTGGACAAGGTGAATGCAGTAGGAGTGAGGAGGAGGACAATTGGAGAGGTCAAGAGGCGCTGGAATGATGTCAAGCGCAAGACCAAGCAGAAACTCGCCAACAACCAGAAGGCAGCAATGCAGACCGGAGGTGGGAGTCCAGCGCCACAGGAGGAGCTGGATGACATGGAGGAAATGGTGTCCACAGTCATCAGTGGGGAGACGGTGGCAGGAGTTGGGGGACCGGACACTGCTCAATACGACCGGACACATCAACAGGGTGAGTAACCACCAGGGACTGGGGGGGCGGGGGGAGATGGGCACAATGGCACACATGCACAACCAAGAATAGCACACCGCACACCCACAATGACTCTGGGTCATGCCCCTGATCTCCTTGGCATACTGCGGCACACATATAAACAGCAAGTGGGCCCCCGTCCACAATGTGCCCAGAGGGGGCACTCCCAATACATCACTGATCTCACAACAAACCCATGCACGTGTCGAACCCTGCAAAGCGGCGTGTCTGTGAGCCACACTGACAATGCAAGTGACACTGCATGACGAATAGCATGGCTGCAGTCAAAATACCATGACATGTTGCACGCCATGACACTGAGGTGGCTGAGTGTGGACCACATCCATAAAGGAGCAGGTCACACTATTACACATCCACCTGGGCACACAACCCCTGACCTCAACAACACATCTGCGGACAAACCATGCCCCCCAGTCCAAACTACCACCAAGAGCCCAGTTTACACAAGTCTGCAACATCTCAGCACTGCAGAATCACAGAAGTGTAAGGCACACCGCCTGAAAGGGATAAGGGCCAGCCACATCAGAGCTGCAGGGACGACTCCCACAAAATGCAGCACACACACATAATATGCCAAGCACATCAACATTGACAACAATGTGCCATGAACTGCAACATGTTCACAATAGAACAGAGGACACAAGTGGTGCCGCTTGTGTGTAGAAACTGGCCACTCACAACTGGCATAGCAGGGAAATGTGGGATGAAAATGTAGTAGTAAAAACACACATCCGTGATGTAGTCCAAATGTCCACTGTCCCGCATAAAATAGTCAGCCCCTCCCAAACAGTCACAATGTACATTGTCATGCAGTTTGTATGTAAACCTGTACAATGCGTCAACATACATGTGTAAACAATGTCAAACTGCATCTACCCTTCACATTGCAGATGGAGGACCAACACCTCCTGCAGAGCAGACCCAACAGCTCTTCACTGATGACGAAGAGGACCACACCAGCATCGACCCCGACGCCCTCCAACAGCTCATGGACGCCCTGAGGACCCCACTCTCAGGAGCAGGGCAGCCCAGCTGCATCGAGGAAACCCCACCCCCTGCACAAGCCACACAGCAGGAAGCACCTGACACCACGGCCGCCTCCCAGGACCCCCACATGGCATTCCAACGCCGTGTGTTGGAGTGCCAGGAGAAGGTGGCTGAACAGGTGCGGGTGGGGTTCGACCGCATGGCAGACAGACTTGATGCCATACATGGGTGTCTGAGTACCATCAGGGACCACTTCCAGTCCCTAACGGACACCCACAGTCCGCTCCATGCTCTCCAGCGATCCATGGCTGACATCGCTGGAGTCATGATACTGAGACAAGAACAACTGTCCAGTCAGGGTGGCTCCAGCGATGTCTGCCGGGAGTTGGGACAGATGCGGGGGCTCATGGAGACCATGGTGCGGATGACGGTGGACAGGATGGCTGCCATGGCTGCACACCAGCGGGATGTGGCTGGGGCCTTCAATGCCCTGCAGCACATCGTCATGGCATTGCTGCCACAAGGCCTTGCTCAGATGAGTGCTGCTGCAGCTTCTTCATCCACATCTGCGCCCCCTGATGTGTCAGTGCCTCACAGTGCAGCAGGCAATCCACCACCACCCACGTGTGAGGCAAATGTGCCATCAGAGGACGAAGATGCGGGTGAACCAACCTTACTGCTGAGCAGGAGGCAGTAGCATTCATCTCCGCAAGATGGCGGGTTTCGGCTTGGTCCTGCCCTTTGCATCATCACCTTCCACTGTCCCCCGATGCACTCTACGACACTCACCTTGGACCTCGACATGGACTGCCATCTCCTGTTTGGTTACCAATGACACAGAGATCAGATGTGGAGTGGGGTTTGCATGGCCCTGTACTGCTCCAGCTGCAACACTCCACTGGATGTGAATTAAACATTCAGAATCGCACATTCAGAATCGCACAGATGTGTGGATCATGTGCCTTTGATCATTCACGTATGTGGGTATGATTAAATGTAGGGTGAGGGATTTCCCCTGACGTCCATGTTGGTCATGTCGTGGAACTTGAGTGACAGGGTGCAACAGTGCCGATTGTGGTCCGGGTGGCGTAATCACTACAACAGGGGCACCTGCATCAGTTACTTCCATGTCCAGCCCAGTACTGGGGCACGCCCAGAGCCCCGGGGTCATTTTTCCCACCCCTGCGCTGCCCTGCCATACGCCAGTCCACTCCGCTTACATGGGGGGACGACATCGCTAGATGTCCCAGGTCTTCCCTGTAGTGATCTGCTGGTCACTGGTCTAGTCGTCAGCATGCCACGGCCACTCCCTGAGGGCTCGTTCAGACCCACACCACACCCATCCAGCACAGGCGTCACAGGACATGTGACCCTGCCAATCAGGGGGGCCTGGCACGTCACATACCCCACTGCCGGTGTGGTAGTCCGGGGGGGGGGCGGTCATGGGGGGTGTGGGGGTCCTGGGTGTGGTGGCGGTGGGTGTTGTGACCCTCTTGGGGCTCCGAGCAGCATGATCAGTAGCTCCATGCCATCTGTTGCTCTTCAGGTGTGGCTGTGGGACGGGCTCCCTTTCATGGTGCAGGTTGTCGTCCGACTTAATACCAGGTAAGAGCAGGTGTTAAATCCCAGCTGCTAACGCGCCTTTTCGCAAGTTTTGTGGTCTTATCGCCGATCGGGCTGGTCGTTGTGAATGTTGCGTAGCAGTGTTTCCGCGGGTTTTTGCACGGGAACGCCTACTCTGCATCTCATTAGCGTTAGTTGCCGGTGTCATCCGTTGCGATGTTTTTTGCAGCTGCTATCGCGGGTAAACTGGTGATAACGGCTGTTAGCACCAGCTTGTGAATGGTGCGATGAATTTATCACCACTTTGGCTGCGATAAAGTGCCGCTAACTCGGCGATGAGTCCTTGAGAATATCCCCCTTAATCTCCCCGTGCCTACCCAAAAAAATGAATGTGTCCTTGTGTAACGTAACTGGTGCTCATGTAAAGCGCTCCAATACCTTCGGGTCATGTTCGCGCTATAGAAATCTACAACAACAAAAATATTATAATAATGGCATGACCCGGACTGTTTCACAACAATTGAATGAACTTACTCTATAACCTAACAGAACATAAGGCTTCTTATATCTTAAATTTGTAAACTATGCCGTATAACAACTTGTATTTATCTCTGTAAAAATGTATTATTTCTCTGTGTAACCTGCCAAACATGTTACCTGTAATATGTAATCTTGTAGATACGTAACTCTCACCCTGAGTAACCGTAGTAGCCATAAGTTTGGCCCCCTTCTACCTTGTTACTCCAAACCTTCTCATGTAATATTCCTCGCTCTAATGTATTGTATTGTATTGTAATTGCATTTGTATAGCGCTTACTACCCCTGACGAGGCGTCGAAGCGCTTTTTCGGCGAGTAGCACGCTACTCCGGGACCCATAGAGGATTAGTGTTGAATTAGTATAGTGAAACATGCAAGTAAATTTTAAGTGGTGGATAGGTTAGTCAGTTATTTGGATTCGGAAGGATAGCGGAATATGGGTCCCGGAGTAGCGTGCTACTCGCTCTCTGACCGCTCTGGTAATGTACGCACTAAATAAATAAATAAAACAGCGAGGGTAGGTGTGTGGAAATATTAGAAGGGGTTTCGCCTGGGCAGCTTTTTGGGCAAAGATCTTCACTCCCTCTCATCCTACCCTTCCCTACTATCCTTCCATTGAGAACGGCAACAAGCCACCTAGCCTGGTCGGTCCCAGTCAGTACTTGTCCTCCAAACAAGCACAGATCGCTTCTAACTGAATACTGTCCGTTTTCGGCTCGCTCCTCTGACAGAAGAGGCACACGCCAACTCAAACAGCCAATCCGCACTTCTGAGCTATGTGCGAAGCACTAGGATTGGCTATGGTGCATCCAATGCTCCAATCCTAGGTCACTCTGTATTAGCTGTAACCCGCCCCCTCCTATCCACAGACAACTGCGTAGGATTGGTTATAAAGCTACCCGGAAGTGTTAGAATTACTGTCATATGACATATGTTGACAGATCAACAACCGAAGGTGGAAATAGACTGAATTCATGGAAGGTCCGTGTAAGTAGTGGAAAGCGCCCCATAAGTTTTAGTTTTCCCAGGCTTGAGCGGAAAAAATATTATTTATTTCACATCTTTTCTGTCGTTGGCGAAAACCAACTTTTCTGCAAATTCATAGGGACTATCCAACTTAAAAGTCCCAACATTTAACGTGGAACCTTCCTCTCTCCTTGCCAGTTTGTGCCCTGCCCTCACCCAGCAGGTATTTGTGAACCAAATTAAGCTCTAGCGTGGTCTAAGGCCGCTATATGACTCCTTTTCATGTTTTATAAGCGTCCTCTTTTTAGGTCTTGGCTAGAGACAATTTTATCTGTCTTTCGCAAACCATTGTTTTCAGTACATTACATATGCTTAAAGTGGGCTTTGGGTCAGCTCTTTACATATGATTGGATGGCTTTGTTGTCCATCTCAGCTCATGATTCAATGGATTTCCTCCCTATACCTGTGTTTTTCCTGCCCAGGAGCATTTCAGTCTTGGTGTTCAGAGTTGTAGTCTTCTACTGCTGAATAGAGAAGATTAATTTTTTTAGGTCTGACCTGACAGTGCTGCTGTCGCAAGACATAATATGATCAACCCAGTGCTTAATTTGAGCCAGTGGTTTCCGGGGCTCAGCACTGGCACTTAATTGTCAGCACGCGCCTATGACAGTCTGCCACAAGCTGGCGCTGCCTGGCTTATTTAGAGATGACTACAACGGCAGTTAATTTTTAACTCAATATACATTAAAATTGAATATTTCCTGCCACCTAAACCATTCTTATAGCTGTGGGGGCCTGAAATAGTCCGAACTGTCACACTTGTAGGAGTGTGAATGTTAGTACTTGTGTTGTCACTAACATTGGTGGCGCAGGTGGGCGCAATGTGTGGTACAAAGTGCAGTGGCCTCCTGACGAGAGCCGTGGCACTTATGTTTTTGCAAATTAAGCACTGGATCAACCTAAAACAAAAAAGCTTCCAGGCGTAATACAGAGAGAGGGATTTTGTCCCGCCCACATGTTGATAGTCAGGAGTGCATGTTTTGATGGGGCAGAAGGTGTATACTTTTACAGAAAAATATGCTTCCCCGCCATGCAGCTGTGATTATTTTGTTTGTTTATCCAGCAGCCTGAGCTAGCAGCAATATGGCTGCACGAGCTTGAACATTAGGGGGCACACAGATAGCATTGTAATGATGTTCAAATATCTTAGATAAATAGGGGCAGATTTACAAGCCCCTTGCGCCACCGGTGCTCCAATCCTAGGTCACCCTGTATTCTGCAGCACACATAGAAAGAGGAAATCACCTCTAATGATTGTCTATGTACAGGAAGGGTTCCCTTCCTGCACATAAACAATCATTGAAACAATGACGTTTTTCAACTTCTATGTGTGCTGATGCAGCACACAAAGAAGTTGAAAAACGTCATTCCAGATTGTTTTTGTTCAGGAAGGGAACCCTTCCTGAACAAAAACAATCTCCCCATGACGCAGGCATCCTTGCACCATGGTGCAAGGGTGCCTGCACCGGCGCATGTCAGCAGTTTGTGCGCCAGCACAGGGGGAAGCACAGAGATGCGACATATTGTTGTAAATATGTTGCATCCCTGTGCTTTGAAAGTGACTCAGTGCGGCGCAGCCAAATGGCTTGCAGCAGGCACTGAGTCACTTTCTTGTAAATCTGCCCCATAATTTACAGTGATTTTTTTTTTCTGTTCAGCAGCGCAGATGGGGTAAGGGCAGTCATAAGGAATGTATTTCGGTCCCAGTACCATCCCCTTCCAAATGTAACTTTAGACTTCAGAGCGCAGTTTTGTTTTTGAGAGCTCAATGGGATGCCCAGGGTTACACTAATTTGCGTGGGCCTTTAGGTCTGGTATGACTGCAACTGTCTTTGACCTTAGTTGTCCAACAAAAAAGCTTTCAGAGTACTACTGAGGGAGGGGCGTGGGCTCCACCCACATGTTGGTTCCCCAGAGTACAGTGTTTGATTGGGCCGAATTTGAGTGCTTCCATTGAAAAGACTGTCTGTTTTTAGGTCGAGCATTCAAGACCTCTTGTATATACTTTAGTATATACGTATATGTGTATGTACTTTGGGGGCTCTGGAGATCAGCCCTAGGACTTGTCTGCTTCCGCTTAGGGACTTTTTTTCTGTTCAACTGCCTCTATTTAACTGTCTTAATAGAAAACAACCAGAGGAGGTCAGTAAAATACCAGATTTGCTTTCTGCTGAGGGACTTTCTTTTTTTAATTTTTCTGACAACTGCCTCTATTTAACTTTCTTGATAGAAAACGACCAGCAGAGGTCAGTAAAATACCAGAATCACTTTAGCATTCTCTAGATTCCAGTCCATAGAAATTGTCTTCCACAAGCACCCGTAGACAATAATGTTTTTTTCAAATCTTGTATTTTCAGTGATATGACCACCGAAGGCCCTGATTTTATAGTAAAGACAGAGCTTTGGACTATACAATTTCCCGCTAAAAGGCAATATTTCTCTCCATGTGTTCCCATACCTGGCGTGTCACGCAGTTTGGTGCTTACTTTCCCTCCATGTTAAAGAACAATAGATGTTTCAGCACCCAGGCTAATGTATAGCTAAATACATATAAGGTCCCAAAGGCGATACAGATTGCATTGCAAATGCTTGTTTGCTGTGTGGCAAAGCTTATACTCAATACAGCAGAACTGAGAGGGTTATGGTGGGCAAGCTAATGATCAAGCCTTGATCTGTTTATTATGAAATGTTTTGATAAAGTTACTAGGTCTAATATATTTATTGAGAAAAGCTTATGTGAAGGCCAATAGGCATTTAAGTGTTGAATATTATTACTATATCTTAGAAGTCTGCAGTTGGGTATTTGTGTGCCTGATGGTTCGCTTGTGGAAAAACGTATGCTTAAAACTGAAGGCCTGATTTGGTTAGGGTGACAAGTTACAGGCCTGACTGTTGCACTAGGAAACATTATGTCTGATGCCATAGGTCTGGTCTGCTTTATGAAATGTTATGACAAAGGCAGTGGGTCTAGCTTATTTATTGTGAAATGGATTTGACCGGTAAGCCTTTTACAGTTGGTTGCTATCACATTATGTTACAGGCTTTAGACAGGTATTTTATTACATGTAATCTTCACCGTTTGCTGTGGTAGGAAGGGGTTTTAGCACTGGCCAGCCACTCTGTCAATGCCTTTCCGTTTTCATTATGATGTTTCTTGTTATGACCTGTTGAAAGTGGTTGTATATTCATCATCAAATACTTTATTCGGCTCAACTGACCCATAAAAGTCAGAGCATATAAAAGAAAACCACATACAGTATTAAACTTCATAACATTTAGAGAGACATTTGTTAAAAGCAATAAAAACGGTATTAAAAGACTTTTGTGCGATAAGAGAATCTTTCAATAATAAGATCGTACCTTTATGGCACTTAATATGTAATTTAAAACAGCATGTATAACGGTTTCATTTCCCGAGCAGTGCAAATAAGCAAAGGCCGCGGCATGAGATTCGGTTTTTAATGCTCGTAGTATAGGCCGAAGAAACCGCCCTCTTTGTGCAGTGTAAAATGTGAAAAAAAGTGCTTTGTTCTGCTGGAAATTCACGATGACAGCAAGGGAGAATCGAAAAGCACTTGCCTTTTACTGGGAAAGCTTGCAGAAAGTGTATAGTTTGGAGACAAAACCTTGTCAGCAGGAACTTGTACCTCTCATTTACAATGACCTGTAAGTAGAGTGCGGAGCGTGCAGGAAAAACCTAAGTGTGTTTTCTAACCCTCCCACTCTAGTCTCTGCCCATGACCTTTGTACTTTTTGATTACAGAGTGCTTTAGTTTGAGTTAGGGGAATAGTCGACAAACTATCCGGGTTTAGATAAAATGTTGGGGCACCAAGTCTTTCAAAACTCGTTTCAATGTACTTAAGCCATAGAATATCCAGACAGTTGTCCAGCTTCAGGCAATCCTGTAAGATTGTTCTGCATAGATGGGCTTCTGGGTTTTTCCAGATTCTGTGCCATAGCAAAAGTGGTTGTAACTTAATATGATCTTCGATATAATCAAGCCCAACCTCTTCGTGGCAAAAGGCCGTCGAGGTAGAATGTGTAACTGCAAGGATTCTTATAAACGTATTCTCCACAATTTTTAGGGAATTGCCACTAATATACCCCCATGAGCCAGCGCCAAATGTGGGAACAGACACGCATTTACTTTTAAAAATACAAAGCAGTTCTCTAGGTGGTTTGTGCCCCAGTCTTTTGAAGAATCTAAAAACAGCATCAACTGCTCTTTGGAATTGCATGGCTCTTACGTTCAAGAGAAATTTCCAGTTAAAATCTACATCGATCGGAGTTCCCAAATACGTAAAATGCAGAGTTTTCGTCATTTCTTCCCCACCAAATAAAAACCTTTTAGTCTTGGCTAGTTTGGGGCCGCATTTCATTACAAAGGACTTAGTTTTATTTGTTTTTAGTCCTAAACTACTCCTAAAACTATAAAAAGTATCTAGTAAAATCTGGAGACCATTCGCAGTTCGTGCAATGAGAACGGCGTCGTCTGCATAAAGCAGCACAGGAATTTCTCTCTCGTTGATCTTTGGCAGGTCCTTCCCAGCCGTTATCAGGTGCTCAACCAGAGAATTAATATAAATCAGAAAGAGAAAAGGTGCCAAGACACATCCCTGTCTAACCCCAGTGTTTGATGGAAAGTCCTCAGATAAATCTCCGTTCCTACTATACCGTACTCTGGCTGTGGTATGTTCATGTAGCCTACTGAGTAGGGAGATTATTGTGCTGTCAATCCCTAATTGGAGCATTATGGAACACAACTTTGGGCGGTCTACCATCTCAAAGGCACGTTAGGTCCATAAATGTGAGATGGACACATCCTTTTTTGGCCTTAGTATACTTCTGGATGATCAGGGAAATTTTTAAAGATAGTTCAATGGTGCCCAGGCCTGGACGAAAACAAAACGGTAGGTCTGAGAGCCCATGTGACTCTGTAGCCCAGCTTTCCAATTTGGCCAGTAGTACCCTTCCTATGGTCTTAACTGTGCTATCTAGGAGGGATATTGGGCGATAACAGTGAGGCTGACTCTTATCTCCTTTTTTGAAAATAGGGACGATTATAGCCTCCTGCCAGGTCTTAACAAGGGGCCCTGTAATTGCGCTTTTTATAACACTTGTAATTAAGGTTGCCCAGAACTGTGGGAGAGATTTAAAGAGGTCTGAGGGTATTCTGTCGGGGCCTGGGGCTTTCCCAGGGGGACTGCTCTCTATAGCTAAGATTACATCTGGCACTTTTATTGAGCTGCTTATTTCCAGGGTGGCAGTTGGATCACAGTTCACTATTGTGTTAGGGCCTGCATTCAGAGTCTGCTCTTTCGAGGCCAAAGACTATAGAGAAATGGGCCACCCAGTCTTTGCCTGGGATAACACAATCCATTGTTTGGATGGTCTCGCCCAGGGGGTTCATGGAGTTTACTGTCTGCCAAAAAGCTCAGGAGTCTTTCATCTCACTTGCCATCCTAAGATCCTCCCAAGCCTTTTCCTTTATATATTTCTTTCTTTTTTGAGTTGCTTCTTTGTAAATTTTCCTAGCCTGGATTACTCCTGGCTGGTCTCGTGGTCATTTACTTAGCTCAAGCTTTAAGAGTCTATGGGCTTTAGAACAGGTTCCATCAACCACCTTGGATTGTGACTGGATTTTGCTACATTAGTTAATCTGTCTGCCATATAATTATTCAGCCTGGTGTATGCAGTTATTACTTCTGTCAGGTTTGCTTTTTTTTGGAGGACCATGTCTTTTTCTGCTTGATTGTCCATAAGAAGATCTCTATGGAATGGCTCCTTATCAATTTTCTCCCATTTATTAGATAGTCCTTTATTCCTGCTATACTCTATCTGGGGTTGAGGGATTTTCAGCCTGACCTTGTCTAGGGGTATCTTAAGCTCCGATATGAGCAGGTTGTGGTCACTTACACACGATGCCACAACTTAACATGTCATAAGCAATGATGTCAGAAATAAAAACATGATGTATTGTGGAACCGGAACTAGGACCTATAAATGTCGGGAGCTTTGGCGCACTCTGCGTGCAGTACTCTGATGCAAAAATTAAATTGTTTGCAAGGATCGCTCTGTTTAGTGAGTCACCATAAGGGTTGTGTTTAAAATGTGTGAGGAGCTGATTAAATTAATCACTGACTCCGCATATTGGAGATACTCCAAAGGTACACATTTCGATGTTAAAGTCACCTACCCAAATAATTGATACCTCCTTTATGTGATCACTTAAGATCTTATGCAGGGCATCCTCTATACTATCTACAACTTTAGTTTCTGCATGATCAAATATATTATAATAAACATTTACAAGTACCAAATCAAATGGCTTCTGCAAGGTAATCAGAAGGATATGGTAGAATGGTGTGATAGCCTTCTCGGATACTGTGCAACCAACCAAAGAAACAGATATGAAAGTAACTAGTCCCCCTTTAGCTCGACCTGACTTCGAGGGGGTGGCTGCGACGTGGTAGGTGACAAACCCATTCATATGAGTCGGGTCCGATAACTGTCTTTTGGCAGGACGCAGTGGGTCAGACTCCCCCCTTTCCTCTCGGACCCCACACCTACCACCTGCGGAGTCCCCCAGGGCTCCTCCCTCAGCCCGACGCTCTTCAACGTCTACATGGCTCCACTTGCCCCCATCGTCAAAACCTACGGACTCAACATCATGTCATACGCAGACGACACCCAGATCATCCTCTCCCTATCCGAAGAGCCCAACACCGCCAGACGCAACTTTCGAGAAGGCATGGAAGCCGTCGCCAAATGGATGAAAAACAGCTGCCTACAACTAAACACCAACAAAACAGAAGTACTCATCATGGGCCCAAACCCCGACGCCTGGAGCGACACATGGTGGCCCCCCGCCCTCGGAAACCCGCCAACCCCCACAGACCACGCACACAACCTGGGAATCATCCTGGACTCCGAGCTCAAAATGGACCGCCAGATCAACTCTGTCTCGTCTTCCTGCTTCCACACCCTCCGCCTCCTTCGTAAGACCTTCAAATGGATCCCCTCGAACACCGAAAGACAGTCACTCACGCCCTGGTCACCAGCAGACTCGACTACGGCAACGCACTCTACGCCGGAATAAACAAAAACCTCATCCGCAAGCTACAGAACATCCAGAACGCCGCCGCAAGACTGGTCCTCAACCTGCCAAAATACTGCCACATCTCCCAGCACCTGCGCACACTCCACTGGCTCCCCGTCGAGGCGAGAATCACCTTTAAGATGCTCACCCACGCACACAAGGCCCTCCACGGCAGCGGACCAGCATACCTGAACAGCCGACTCAAATTCCACGCACCCTAAAGGACCCTACGATCAGCCCAGCTCTCCTACGCCGTGGTCCCCCGCACCAGAAAGACCAGATCGGGAGGCCGCTCCTTCTCCTTCCTCGCAGCCAAAGCATGGAACGCCCTTCCGCTCCACCTCAGACAGACAACATCGCTCCCCATCTTCGCAAGAAACCTCAAAACCTGGCTCTTCGACAGACCCCCTTCTTGATGGAATGGAACCTGCACCCCCCCCCCACCCCTAGCGCCTTGAGACCCTTACGGGTGAGTAGTCGCGCTTTAACAAACTCCTGATTGATTGATTGATTGACAAACTATTTGGTGATGGTCAACTACATTAAGCCAGTCTAGAGCCTCCAATTTGGTGTGCAGGCCAGCCTCGTCCCACAAGATTAAACTCAGAGACTCGGCCCCCATAGGAAGGTCATTAATGCCCCATTGGTTACATACTGCTGTTCTTAGGCATTTAGGCGTAGCTGCGGTTGGAGATACCCCGTGAGGTAGTCAGTCCAATTGTTGTAGGGGGGACAAAACACCAAACCTATTAAATAAAGATAAAGGGGGGTTAAAGGGGGAGTGGTGGGATGCCAATTTGCTTGTTGCAATATCTGGTTTGGGATTGTTATAGGCGTTGACCAGAAGCTGTGAGACTCGGGGGGATAGAAGAAGCCCAGGGGAGGGCTCTGATGCCCTCCGAGTAGGAGGTAGTGTGGCTGAGAGAATGTAGTAAAGCCAGGACTATGCTTGGTCTTCTAAAACTGACTATCAAACAGTTACCTTGCAAGGATTTGGGTAATAGGGCAGCCCAAGAGACTCTTCTCGTTGTGATAATATCATTTGAAAGCTCACAGGTCCATCTGGTGTGTTTCCATATCCAGTATGCCACTTTATTTGTTAAGGAGGCATGTGATTCGGGCAGTGAGTGCTCTATTTTAGGAACGTTTTCCAGCACAGTAATGTAAGGAGTGAACTCCGGTGGGCTGTGGGGCAGATATTGTTTGATTCACTTCTGCGTTACTCAGTTATGTATATTGTTTTGCAAGCTGCATTTTTCTACATATTTGTAATTTTATAACTGTGTGCATGATTATTGCCAATTTATGTGCCCTTGAATAGGACTGTGTTGGGGAAAGTATAAAGCCAATGGTAAACTGTATAGGCTTCATTGGTTCATTGGGAAAAGTCATGCCAGACTTCATAGTTAGATTTGTTTATTATGAAACATTATAACAAATCAAGGAAGCCTGACATACTCAATGTGAAAAGCATGTGTTAAAGACAATAGGCTTTTTTTGTTTGTTTTTTTGCAGTATTATATAGCACAAACTCGACCCTAGGTATTGAAGCGGTTTACATAAGCACCAGTTACATTACACACCAAACATTAGAAGAGCCAATAGGTCTCCCATTTGCGAGAGGTTCTATTTTTGTTTTTCTATTCTGCAGTAGTTGTGTGGATAGTAAGTGTAGATTGTTTGTGTTAATAAAATCGTTTTTAATGTTTTGCTGATTAAGTGAGGTACGTTGGATTTTTTGTCTGCCTCAGTAGACCTATTGGCTTTGCAAATGTTTTTAGTTCAAGCCTGGGCAGCGCATGCGCTGCTCTGTGAGGCATGCTGTATTCAGGTAGGGACTTGAAGCTCCGCCCATATTTTTTATTGGCTTGTGTCATTGTCCACTGTAAACTGTCGCTGTTCATTGGTCAATAGGCTTAGTAGTCCCTCCTTAGTACTGCCTTGTCTCATTTTGTAACCTCAGATGGCGACACCCCTGTTACATGTGTTGTATCTCGGTAGGCTTTAATTACAGCCTCCGAGCACTATTTTCTCAAATAGCTTTGTCCTGCCTGCTGTTGCAGGTAGGACACGTTCTCTCCTAACGCTTTTTAAAATGTTAATAGCACAAAGGCATTTGTAATGCAATAGGTCAAAGCTATTGGCATTGTAAATGACAATGCCTTTTTTATTTATCTGTTTTAAAAACAACACATAAATAAAAGGCATTGTCATTTACAATGCCAATAGCTCAAACTCTCATGAATGCGGGCCCTATTGCATTGCAGATGCTTGTTTGTAGATGTTAGCCAGCTGAAACATTAATGCTTGCACTGCCTCAATGGCATTGGAAACCATCACTGCAGATTACATAAGCTCCCTTTGGCATGTGTTCAGAAAGCTATAGTACATGCTTTTGTTAAGTCATTTTAGCACAGCACACAGAGGCTTTGTTCTTTCAGTAGGAGGGGGTCTTATTTTAGCCTCCATTCAGTACAGAACTTATTTGTATAAGGTATTTATATATAAAACGAATTGAAAGGCAGTGGAGCTCTGTATATTGTCAAGGCAGAGGCATCACAACATAAAGTAGAAGTGGTAGCCGGTTTGTGGAGTATTGCTGATGCGGTTTGACGTAAAAGCGTGAATCAGTGTCTGTAAATCAATCACCTCTTGCAGCATCGTCCCTGTAGAACCCATCCGCGAACTTGACTCACCTGACGCAGCGCGAAGACGATGAAGTAGATTGCTCGCACAACTGCTATCTTTGCTCCTGAACTTTTGAAACACGTGGGGTAGCCGCAAGACACTGCACTGACGGTTCCTTTTTATAAAATACATAGTTATAACGTTTAGGGTTTGCATATATAGTTGCAATAATTATTGTTAATGTTTTGTGCCTCTGTGTGATGATATGCGGTCTCGCATGTGCATGTAGCTCTCCATTGAAAGCTGTTGTAACGGTGGGAGCCGGGAAGCTAAAGCAGGACTCGGAGAGGAGGAGAATTAAAGAGCGGCCGACGATGGAGGGGCAAAGCAGCGATGAGGGCAGGTGGATGGAACAGGCGCCCTCAGAAAACAGCAAATGTAACGAGATAAGGACAAGATTTACAGGGCTGTTCACAGAAACTGTGCTAGGAGCATCAACATTACAAAGAAACAAAAGAGAACCTTCCCATAACACAGGCTAGAAGAAATAAAATAAATAATGCGCCTACACAAACTGAAATAGACAAAAGTGAACTGTTTGCTTTATAAAATACATAGCTATAACGTTTTGGGTTTGCATATATGGTTGCAATAATTATTGTTAATACATTGTGTCTCTGTGTGATTTTTGGCGGTCTCAAGTTTAGATATAGCTCTCCATTGGAAGCAGTTGTAACGAGGGGCCAGGAAGCAAAAGTGGGAATCAGAGGGGAGGAAACTGAAAGAGCGGCCGATGACGGAGGTGGCAAGCAGCGCTGAGGGAGGGGGTGGGTGGATGGAACAGGCACTCTCGGAAAACAGCAAATGTGACGAGATAAGGACAAGATTTACAGGGCCGCTTACAGAAACGGATGTAGGAGTATCAACACTACAAAGAAAGAAAAGGGAACCTTCCCAAAACATGGGCTGAAAGAAATGAAAAAATAGTGCGCATACACGAACTGAAATAGACAAAAGTGAAAGGATACAAGTAATAGGCCACTGCTACATGGGAGGGAGCAAGACACAAGAAGGAGGGACAGACAACACAGATTGCCCACACAGAAGCAAGCTTTTTGGAAGGACGCGTGAAGAAACAAATCAAAAGCAATGGGCGGACAGTAAGCCCACAAAGTGGACATAGCATGTCTCTAAGAGACAGCGCATGCGCTGCCTGGGCAAGACCTAAAAACACATTATTTTTTGTTTTTTAGGTACAGGAAGATTAACTGATTTGCCCAGAGTTACAGGATGCTCAGCCAACACTGAGTCTCAAACCTGGTTCTTCAGTTCTAAAGTCGACCGCTCTGAACTTTGCGCCAAATCTTCTTGTAAGGATGTATTGTCATCACACTGTGTTAAAGCATGTAGGCAGACATTTTGTTAAATGGAATCTCACAGATTACCATAGTAGGCAAGGATTTGGTGTTGGTGAACTGCCCGCACAAACTGTGGAGATGCAAGCAATGCACTACAATAATCCTTGTTAGGCTCTCTTAGGAGATATAACATTTTGATTTGCCAACTGTAATTTTGTATGCCTGATAAGTGCCTTGTAGAAAGCTTACGCTCAGTATATTAGGCAAGATTTGATTATAGTGACAATCCAATGATAAAGGCTCTTGGCCTGATTGTTTATTATGAAATGTTACAATGAAGGCAGTAGGCCTGAAATATTGCTTGCGAAAAGCATATGGTAAAGTCAGTAGGCATTTAAGGTTGAATTATCATTACTCTGAATTAAAATCTATTGATAATTGTGTTTTTTACATGCAATCTCATAGATTACCTCAGTAGACAAGGGTTTTGGTGTTAGTTACACCCTCTGACAAACCATGTGTATTGAAGATTTGCAATGTGAGACTCCTTGTTAAGCCCTGTTAGGAGAGATAGTATTTTGTTTTGCCAGTTGTAATTTTGTATACATTTGCAATTTTATGACTGTATACCTGATGGCTGCCTAGTGACAAAGTTTATGCTTAGTACACTAGGCTGTGCTGGTTCTGTTGAAAAGCCATTGATAACCGCTATAGGCTTGATTGGTGTACAGGAAAATGTTATGCCAGATTCCATAGGTCTGGTCTGTTTATTATGAAAACATATGACAAAGGCAGTAAGCCTGGCTTATTTATAGTAAAAAGCATATATTAAAGCATGTAGCCTCTAATAGTGGATTGTTATCACATTATTTTAAAAGCTGAAGAAAGGGATATGGTTACATGTGATCTGACGGGTTATCATAGTTGGCAAGGGTTTTGATGTTGGTCACCTTATCAGACAAACCCTGGGAGTAGATTTTCACTGTGATGATTCTTTTTGGGCCCCTACTGACAGGGGCTGTAAATTGTTTTTCCAATTGTAATTTTGTACGTATTTGTAATTTTATAAATGTATACCTGATGGTTGTCAACTGATGCACTCTTTATTAGGCGTGTGTTGTCAAGGCATCTGTAAAGGCTCGAGGCCTTATCGATTCACTGGGAAAAGTTATGTCAGATTCCTTAGGTGTGATCTGTTTATAATGAAAATGTATTACAAAGTAAGTAGGTCTTATTTACTTATTGTGGAAAACACGTATTAAAGGCAATAGCCTTTTAAGGGTGGATTGTTCTTACACTGTGCTAAAGCTTATAGGCTTGTATTTTGTTACATGAAATCTTTCAGATTACCATAGTAGGCAAGGGTTTTGGTGTTGTTGACCCACCTGGACAAACCATGGGGTAGACAATTTGCATTATGGTAGGTAATACTTATTTGGCTGTAATAGTAGGGTTTTATTTTTTTGACAACTTTATTTTTTTACAGATTTGTAATTGTATTTCCGTATCCCCAATGGTTGCCTTGTGGGAAGGCTTATGGCCATCACAGTAGATCTGAGTTTGGTATTGTGACCAGCCTTTCAAAAATGTTATAAACCTGATTGTTTAGAATAAAAAGTTATGATAAAGGCATTAGACATCCCATATTGATTGTGAAAAATATCTGTTAAATTAAATAGACATTTAAAGGTAACGTTTAAATAGCTGCAGTCTAGTACCTAGTTCCATCCTCATTTTTATACTTCATATGTGGTGCACATATTCCATCTCCAAAAAAGACACAAGAGTATGTCTGAGGTATGTTCTCAAATTTTAAATCCTTTATTATTTATTTTGATGAATCTTCATAGCATGCACAACAGCCAACAAGTTTTGTTCCTTCAAAGACAGAACTTCATCATGGCACAAAAATATGTAATTGGAAAGTACAATCTTGAAAATATTTCTTTGTTTGTAATCATGCTGTTCTGCTGATGTTTATAGGTGCAAGTTGGTGCACATTAAATACTAATATATTTCTGAAGTTATAGGTATGATCTGTTTAGTATAAAAATCTTTGATGAACACAGTAGTCCCGGCATATGGATTGTGAAAAGTATATGTTAAAGTCAATAGGCATTTAAGGGTGGGTTGTTATTTCTATGTATTAAACATTATAGATCGATATTTTGTTACATGAAATGTCACAAATTACTTTTGTAGAGCGGGATTTTGGTGTTGGTTAAAGCCTCTAAGAAACCCTAGGGGTGGTAGATTTGCACTGTAATAATTTTTGCTGGAATTGTCTCTCAGCCGTCTGTCTTACTCTTGTAATAAAAACATTACGTACTGCATGCATCCATATGTATGTATGTATGTATATATAAAGTAACTGAAAGTCTGGGTCCGTGTCCAATATAATATATATATATATATATATATATATATATATATATATATATATATATATATATATATATATATATATATACATATATATATATATACATATACATACATACATACATACATGCTTTGGGTGAGCGGTGTTCTGCCTTTAGTGTGTCATTTACACTCTGCTTCCATCCATGACTGCATGGGATGATGGTTTCATGTTTTAAAAAAATAAAATTGTTTACGAGAGGCCTGCAACTTCAAAGTGCTAATGGTTTACTTGCTAACATTTTCACACTACTGCACAGTTTTTATTTTTACTTTAAATTTACTGTTCTGAAATGGCCATCAGCTATGTTGGAATGGTAAATTCTAAATGGCTGCTGGTGTATCACAACACACGAAAAAGTATATGTTACAGTGTATGCTCCTGCATATGTACACATTGTTTGTCATCTTTGAATGGCTTAATGTGCAAGCATACATCATGACCCATGCATGCTTCGAGACGCTTGCGCATACATGTGTGTTCATCTGTGGCCACCTTGGAATGGCTTTTCTTTGTTAGGAACCAATTGCAATATGGCGCCTATGCATGCATATACATTGTGACGCATGTTTTTGTATTTACTGAAACACGCTGACGGCTATTTTTGAATTAGCACTGTAAATAAGTAGTGGCAAAGGCAAGAACTCCTCCTTTATCTGCCGAGACCTATTGTCTTCCAAATGCTTCTTATCGCTTGAAAGAGAAACAGAATAATTGTGTTCTTGAATTAAAAGGTTATAGGGATACACTGCACATTTCCTAATTGGCGCTTAAAAATTACACAAGTTGGAATATTCAGTAATATAAGAATTAATCTGTTTATCTGCCACTCTTCATGGTACATCTTGTTCTTCTAGCCCACACATATGTAGACTGTTGGGACAAGAATATCCCAAGTATGGTCTTCGGGCATGTCCCCCTGCCCTAAGTACCTAACGCACAAGTTACTTACCTTCGGTAACGATATATCTGTAAGAAACATTAGTTAGTTATAGATTCCTTACCTTAGAATTACCCCCAGGCGTCAGACTGGATCCGGAAAGTTTTTTCGTCAGCAGTACCTCTGCGCGTCGGAAGGTGGCGTCGGTTGACTTCGCGTCCGTCGTCGTGGTCGCTGGGATGACGTTGCGGCAGCTACTTAGACGCCGCCCTCGCGCGCTGACTTCAGTTCTGTACACGACTTTCCGCGCCAGAAACGCAGAGCCATGCAAGATACTGACCATTGGTGCACAAAACTAGGGCCCTGAAAGGATGTCCTTAACCCTAGAAATCAGTTCGCAGAACGGGGAGGATGGGTGGGGCGGTAAGGAATCTATAACTAACTAATGTTTCTTACAGATATATCGTTACCGAAGTAAGTAACTTGTGCATCTGAAAGAAACACGTTAGTTATAGATTCCTTACCTTAGAATAGATACCCAGCAATACCAACCTCGATGGTGGGTCTGCAAACCAAGATCACACCAGAAAGTCCTGGAGAACAGAACGGCCAAAGAAGCCGTCTCTCCGGACTTGGCTGTCCAGGCAGTAGTGTTTGGTGAACGTGTGCAGCGATGCCCACGTGGCCGCCTGACAGATGTCATTTAGAGGAACTCCTCTTCCCAAGGCAGTAGTGGCTGCTGTTGCCCTGGTGGAATGGGCGCGTAGCCCGACTGGAGGCTCCTTTTTAGCCAGAGAATAACAAGCCTTAATACACAACACGACCCATCGAGAAATAGTGCGTTTGTGCACTGCCCGACCCTTCTTTGCGCCCACGTAGCCAACAAAAAGTTGATCATCCACCCGGAACTGTTTTGTGCGATCCAGATAGAAGGAGAGCGCACGTTTTGGGTCCAGACGGTGGAGCCTCTCTTCCTCCTTGAAAGGATGCGGAGGCGGAAAGAAGGTGGGCAAGGTAATGGTCTGCCCGATGTGGAAGGCAGTGACCACCTTAGGAATGAAGGATGGACGGGTTCGGAGAACCAACTTGTCCGGATGGACAGACAGGAAAGGAGGCTTTGAAGAAAGAGCCTGGAGCTCACTCACCCTTCTAGCAGAAGTGATGGCTACCAGGAAAGCAGTCTTAAGAGTTAAGAGACGTAAGGGACAGTTATGAAGCGGCTCAAAGGGAGGGCACATTAAATAAGTTAGTACAAGATTCAAGTCCCACTGAGGCATAACGAAGGGGCCTGGAGGAAAAAGATGTGTTAAGCCTTTTAAGAAACGGTTAACTACCGGGGACTTGAAAAGAGAAGGCTGATCTGGCAGCCAAAGGAATGCAGAGATGGCTGAAAGATAGCCCTTGATAGTGCCCAGAGCAGAGCCCTGCTGGGCTAAAGATAGAAGAAACAAGAGTACTTCAGAAAGAGGGGCAGAAAGGGGATCCACAGCCTTTGCTGTGCACCATGCCACAAATTTGTTCCACCGGCAGGCGTATACCGTCTTAGTGGAGTGACGCCTGGCTGCCAAGATAACGTCACAGACTTCGGGAGGCAGGTCGAAAGACGTCAACTGCCGCCGCTCAATCTCCACGTAAGGAGGTGGAGAGTGGACCGGTTCGGGTGGAGGACCGTCCCCTGCTGCTGCGACAGAAGATCCTCCCGAAGAGGCAGTCTGATCGGAGGATCGATGGCCATGTTGAGCAGCTTGGGATACCAGACTCTTCGTGCCCAATGCGGAGCCACAAGAATGACTTGGGCCCGGTCGCGCCTGATCTTCTTCAGCACTCTGGGCAGAAGTGGTATAGGCGGAAAGGTGTACAACAGATCGCAACTCCACTCGCGACGAAAAGTGTCGCTGAGCGAGTGCCGCCTTGGAAATTCCAACGCGCAGAATTGCTGACATTGCGCTCTCTTCGGTGGCGAATAGATCTAACCAAGGCTCTCCCCACTGTTGAAAGAGACCTTGCACCACCTCCGAGTGAAGACGCCATTCGTGATCCATCATGCACCTGCGGCTGAGTTCGTCGGCCCTGGCGTTCAGGGAACCTGCCAGGTGTTGAACCACCAGGGATATGCCCTGATGTTCCAGCCATGTCCAGAGGCGGAGGGCCTCCTGACATAGGGTCCACGACCCGACCCCGCCCTGTTTGTTGCAGTACCACATGGCGGTGGTATTGTCCGTGAACACCTGCACCACTCTTCCCCGGACAGAGGGAAGGAATGCTTTCAGTGCAAGACGAATCACCCGGAGCTCCAGAAGGTTGATGTGAAGCCCGGACTCCGCCGGAGACCAGAGGCCTCTGATCTCCGCCTCTCCCATGTGGCCGCCCCATCCCAGAAGGGATGCATCCGTCACCACAGTGTGGTCTGGTTGGGGAAGGGAGAGGGATCTGCCACTGACCCAATCCTGGTTAGTGAGCCACCACTGCAGTTGTTGTGCAGTGCCCTCCGAGATCTGGACGCAATCGGACAGATTCCCCTGATGCTGCGCCCACTGGAACTTCAGGTCCCACTGCAGAGCCCGCATATGCCATCTGGCATGATCGACCAGCAGGATGCAGGAGGCCATGAGGCCCAGCAGCCTCAGGGTCATTCTGACCGAAACCCGGGATAGAGGCTGAAAGATCGGAATCATAGCCCGAATATCCCGGACTCGCTGTTCGGGAGGATAGACCCGAAACTGCGCCGTGTCCAGAACCGCTCCGATGAAGAGGAGCTTCTGAGAGGGAATCAGGTGCGACTTCGGCACGTTGATGGAGAACCCCAGCGAATGCAGGAGGTCGGCCGTAGTCTGGAGGTGGGAAACGACTGCCTGGTGCGATCCCGCCTTCAACAGCCAGTCGTCGAGATAGGGGAAGACTGAAACCCTTGATCTGCGCAGATGAGCTGCGACCACCGCCATCACTTTCGTGAACACCCGAGGGGCACTGGGAAGGCCAAAGGGGAGCACGGTAAACTGAAAGTGCTCGTGGCCCACCGTGAACCGAAGGTAGCGCCGGTGGGCCGGCAGGACGGGAATGTGAAAATAAGCATCCTGCAAGTCCAACGCTACCATCCAGTCTTGCGGGTCGAGGGCAGACAAGACCTGAGCAAGCGTCAACATTTTGAATTTCTCCTTCCAGAGGAAGCGATTGACATCCCTGAGGTCCAAGATAGGACGCAGGCCCTTGTCCTGCTTGGAAACCACGACCTACTTCTGGGACAGGAACGCGCTCGATGGCTCCCTTGGCCAAGAGAGCTGTAACTTCCTGCTGGAGAAGAGCCAGATGATCCTCCGAAATGCGGTGGTATCGCGGTGGCATGGCTGGAGGGGTAGTCTCGAAGGGGAGGGAGTAGCCCCTTCGGACTATTTGCAAAACCCACCTGTCCGACGTGATGGTGCGCCAGTGGGGGAGGTGATGGCGAATCCTGCCGCCCACTGGCGTTTGATGTGCCTGAAAAGTCGGACTAGGAGGGTTTGAAGGCAGCTGCAGAGGGGGGGTTGGTGGTCTGGCCCGCCCGCTGGCCCCCGGAACCACGACGGTTGTTCCCACGTCCCCAGCCGCACGAAGGTTGGGTAACTTGCTGCGGCCTGTGGCCCTGGGTGGGACGGAGCGGGGCACCCCTTCCGTAGCCACGAAAGGGGCGAAAAGCAGACTGCGCCGGATGGGTGGAGAGGCCCAAGGACTTGGCAGTAGCCCATGAGTCCTTGAAGCGCTCTAGGGCGTTGTCTGCTTTGTCGCCAAAAAGGCGACGGCCATCAAAGGGCATGTCCATCAAGGTGTTCTGGACATCCCCTGAAAAGCCAGTGGACCTCATCCAGGCGTAGCGACGAAGCGCTACCGACGTTGAAATGGTCCTGCCCAGAGAGTCTGCGGTGTCCAGCCCACAACGTATCGTAAACTTTGCTGCATCCCTCCCGGCGGCAACAGCCTGGGAGAGCACTGCCCGGGCCTCCTCGGACACTGAGGCAGCACTTGCGCCACCGTATCCCACACTGAGTGCGAATAACGGCCCAAGAGACATGCGGTTTTTACGGACCGCAGTCCTAAGCTGGCGGAAGAGAAAAGTTTCTTGCCAAGGTGGTCCAGCTTCTTGGATTCCCTTTCCGGTGGAGCGGTAGGGAAGGCGCTTTTGGGGGTGGAGGCTTGAACTACCAAGCTCTCAGGGGTGGGATGTTGGGAGAGGAAAGTGGGGTCGCCTGGAGCCGGGCGGTGGCGTCGGGCAATAATCCTGTCCATGGGAGCCCCCGTGTTGGGCATGGACCACGTGCCCAAAAGGACGTCTGTGAGGGCCTCATTGAACGGCAGCTGGGGCTCCGAAGAGCTCGCCGCCGGTTGAAGCACCTCAGTCAGGAGGTTAGTCCTGACCGCCACCGTAGGAAGCTCGAGGTTGAGAGCCTCGGCCGCCCTACGCAACACCACTGCATATGATGCTCCCTCCTCCGTAGCCACGGTAGGAGGAGACAACATGCCAAGGTCAGGGGAGGTGTCCAGACCACTGGCATCCCCCAGTTCCTCTCTCCAGTCCTGTTCACTGTCCAACTGGTCAGTTAAAGGGCCACCTGACCCCTCCCACTCCTCCTCATCATCCTCTGGGTGCCACTGTGGTTGAAAAGGGACCCCAGGAGTGAACAGGGGCATGAAAACCCCACCCGGCGCCGGATCGACGACGCCGTTCCGGCTCCGTGTCCACGTCGGGATGGAGGCCGTGGTCGACGCCGGCCGGGGGGCCGACCGGCGTCAGACGCGATAGTGGTGCCGTCGGAAGCGGCACCGGTGGAGGCGTAACGAGGTCAACTGGCGCCGATCCGGATCCAGGCCTGGATCCAAGGGGGGCCTACAGCGCCGGGGCCGGAGCCACCGGCAGCGAAGACCTAGGCCCCTCAACCGAGTCGGCGGGGCCCGAAGGCGCGCCGGCGGGGTCGGTCCGCCCAAAGATGCCATGCATCGTCTCGTAGAACGTACGAAGCTGGGCGGGAGTCGCTCGGGGTCCTGGAAAGGGAGGGAAACTCGGAGTCGATTCGTTGGGCTCCGCGCGCGGAGCCGCGGGAGGGGCACCACCCGCGTGCCTCGTCGGATCGGCCGACCGACGAGGAGAAGTCGAAGAGCGACGATGCTTCTTCAACTTCTTCTTTTTGTTCGACTTACCCGACCCCGAGTGCGAAGACTTCGATGATTTCGAACCGGAATGGTGGTGGCTCCGCGACCGGTCCCTCAACCTCCCTCTCGACCGGGACCTCGAACGGCGCGGAGCCGACTGCCGATGTTCAAGCAGCTTTCGGGATCGCTCCCGCAAAACCTTCGGCGCCATCGACCGGCAGTCGGAGCACGACTTGGGGTCGTGGTCGCGCTCCAGGCAAAAAAGACACACGCCGTGCGGATCTGTCACCGACATCATGCGATGACAGGAACCGCAGGCCTTGAAACCGGGCATCCCTCGTGCACCTTTTCGGAGTCAGAGACTCGAAGAAAGAAGTCAACAAAAGTCGAGAAAAAGTTAGTCAAAAAATTACTGAGGTACCGCTCTTCCCGGATCTGCGCTGGTTGGTGCGGAAAAAGAAAGAACTGACGTCCGCGCGCGAGGGTGGCGTCTAAGTAGCTGCCGCGACGTCATCCCGGCGACCACGACGCCGGACGCGGAGCCGACCAACGCCACCTTCCGACGCACAGAGGTACTGCTGACAAAAAACTTTCCGGATCCAGTCTGACGCCTGGGGGTAATTCTAAGGTAAGGAATCTATAACTAACGTGTTTCTTTCAGATTGAGTATATCTGGTAACCAGACTTTTATTTTGGCCCTAGTGTCACGCCAATCTAAGCGTGTGTGCAGAGGTCGGGCCTGTTCATGACTGTCAGAGATCCTGGATGGAATCATCAAGCTCGCCCTCAGTAGTGTCAGTGGACTTTATATAGCACATAGAGTCGTGGTGGCAGCATACCGTAGTTAAAAGAAAATCATTAGTGTGACCAGGCTTGTTTATCTGGGTCACTCAAATTGCGAGCGACTGGTCCACCTCTGTAAAGTTCCACTTTTGTGTGAATGCCCAGACCCTTCTGCTGACATCCGGCGTGTTTGTGCGTAAGGCAATTGGTTCACATGCATGGTATTTGTGAGCAAAAGTACTGTAGGCTAACTGGACCCATCTGGATACCTATGGCCTTGCCTAGCACAAAGTGGAGGGTGGGGACTGTGCTCCCAGTCAGTGGCAGAGTATTGCTACAATCAGGCCCACTGAAATTATGCAGCAGGAGAGGGCCAAAGTATGCGGCAGGGTTGACTAAATTATGAGGCAAGAAAAGACAATTTATGCAGTGTAATGCAACACATTTTCTGATAGTTTTACTTCATTATGTTGTCATTTTTACACTGGTTAGTGCTGTCTGGGCATAGGTTGCACCTCATTAGTACTAGTTTAATATGCAAACATAGCAATAAGCAACTGACAGGTGACCAGTCAAACTTTACCAATGGGTTTCCACTGAGCTGAAACACATGTTGCTGCGATTTTAGTAACATTTGAACCGTCTAAGGAATAAAAAACAAATTAGGGTTAAAATCTGCAGATTATGCAGCAGTTGATGGATTATGTGGCAGATCGATAATTATGTGAACAAGCATTGGCATAGCCAATAGGTCTCGCCTTTGGGGCCTTATAAGTGTTTAGCCAGAGCTATTGACTTTGCCAATGTCTTCAAGCTGTGCTGTAGAGAAGTGTGGCTGCTGTGCGGCATGCTGAAAAGTTATAATAAAAAGTGTCAGAAGCATTTTTGTTACTTTATATATGACCAAGAAGGCATTATGTAAAACTGAACGACCATATTAAAAAAGTATTTACAATAAAAAATGTCCTCAGTTTTCTTTTGTTCTTGCAATGCTGGCAACTTGTTTCTGCCTATTTCAATGGTTGTTTGTTAAAGCTTTTTTTTGAGGGGCATAAACAATCGGAGGGTGAAGGTTGGGAACTAGTACCTGTATTATAACACTAGCAGCGGCCAGACGCTAGGAGAGAATCAACAGATGCCAGATTCCGAGAGCAGGCTGAGGTGGTGCTGAGTGATGCTGAGGTGGTAGTGGTGGTGGTGGTGACTGTTGCGGAGACGATGCTGAGGTGATGCTGAATGATACTCAGGTGTTGCTAAGTGATACTGCTGTGGTGCTGAGTGATGCTGTGTGGTGCTGAGTGATATTGTCTTGGCGCTGAGTGATGCTGCGGTGGTGCTGAGTGATATTGTCTTGGCGCAGAGTGATGCTGTGGCGGCGCTGAGTGATGCTGTGGCGGCGCCGCTGAGCGATGCTGTGGTGGCGATGAGTGATGCTGTGGTGGCGCTGAGTGATGCTGTGGTGGCGCTGAGCGATGCTGTGGTGGCGCTGAGCGATGCTGTGGTGGCGCTGAGCGATGCTGTGGTGGCGCTGAGCGATGCTGTGGTGGTGCTGAGCGATGCTGTGGTGGTGCTGAGCGATGCTGAGTCATCCTGTGGTGGTGCTGAGTCATCCTGTGGTGGTGCTGAGTCATCCTGTGGTGGTGCTGAGTGATGCAGTGTTGGCCCTGAGTGATGATGTGGTGTCGCTGAGTAAAGCTATGGTGGTGCTGAGTGATGCTGTGGTGGCGCGGAGTGATGCTGTGGTGGCGCGGAGTGATGCTGTGGTGGCGCTGAGTGATGCTGTTGTGGCGCTAAGTGATGCTGTGGTTGTGCTGAGTAATGCTGTGGTTGTGCTGAGTGATGCTGTGGTTGCACTGAGTGATGCTGTGGTTGCACTGAGTGATGCTGTGGTTGCACTGAGTGATGCTGTGATGGCGTTGAGACATGTTGTGTTGGTGCTGAGTGATGCTGTGCTGGCTCTGATTGATGCTGTGCTGGCTCTGATTGATGCTGTGGTTGCGCTGAGTGATGCTGTGGTGTTGCCGAGTGAGAGATAGAGTGAAGATATAATGCCCAATTAGAGAGGGTGGTGAGAGAGAAAGAGAGAGAGAAAGAAGGGGACAGAGAGTGAATGAAGGAGTTTGAAAGAGAAACAGATAAAGGGGTGAGAGAGAATGAAAGGCTAAAAAAGATAGAGAGGGGAGAGTTAATTAAGTAGAGAGAGAATTAGAGAGGGGAGAGAGAGAGAAGGAGAGAGACAATAAGAGTGGGGGGGGGTGGAGTTTAAATAGAGTGAAGAAGTGACGCGGAAAAAGTAACCTTAAATATAGCTTTGTGCTTTGCGCGAATAAATATAAAAAAAGAAAGTGAGAGTCAAAAATACTGGTAATTAGGCTGTTACTCCCAATATAAAACAAATAGCGATATAAGGTGAAATCAACCCACCGAAGCAATATTTCTAACTAGACAAAAAAAAGCTTGCATTTCAATGCTAATCGCTGTTGTTTTTCATGTGACTGTAGTCCAGGGCCCTCAGTTGGTAATGTGAGCTGCTGCTGCGATTGAAACATCAGAGTCCAGAGAGTTAATGAGCCATGACGAGGAAATGAGGAAGAGATAGGAAACCCAGATGCCAGCTGCGCGTGCACGCCATCGTGAACTCAAGCTGGTCGCCAGCCGAAAGCCAGTGTTTGCACTTCCAAAACCCGCTTACTAAAACTCTCGGCCAGACCAGCGCAAGCGCTGGTGCAGGCCGAGACCTAAAAATGCAGCAGCCGCACAATCACATAACTCCAGTGGCCATGCCCACATTCCTGCAGCTGGACTAAAAAGATCCAGACATCGAAGTGAGGGAATGGAAACAAGCCTGCATTTAGAAATTCTTTGAGAACCTTTGGTTAGCAAGGAGCTGCCGATTAGTATTTCTTAACACTGCCATTTGGTGTTTGGCAGGGTTGAGGGGTGGGACTGCAGACTAAGTTGTAAAAGGTGAAGTATTTAGTTGAGGCCTGCCCCTTTGTCCTTCCCCGATTACTCCTTTGGTTGGGCTGATGACAGCCTGGTGCAGAAACCCTGCAACTCTTTTTACCTCTGTTGTTGCTGCTGCTGCTGGAGAAGAGACAGAGAGGGAGCAGGGTTTGTATAGCCCCGGCAAGGTATAGCACCAAGGATCATT
Organism: Calotriton arnoldi; assembly: GCA_963921515.1. Lineage (NCBI taxonomy): Eukaryota > Metazoa > Chordata > Amphibia > Caudata > Salamandridae > Calotriton > Calotriton arnoldi. The sequence continues at coordinate 3,924,953 of CAWUFW010000565.1, read as the reverse complement.
GACTTGTGCATGATGATTGAAGTGTGTATCATTTAGTACACCTGTCTGACAAAAGTACTTTGTTTCTGACAAAGACTGGGCTGGATATCAACTTTATTTTATTTATTGGTTGATTATTGAATGCTTAGCTCGAGCACCAACACGCTGCCTCTCTGAGAAACCTGTGACTGCTCGTCCTAACAACCTTGAGAATAAAATGCAGGATGGGCTTTTCTTAGTCTGTTTGCAGACCCATAGTAGCACAGGCCACGGACATCTGTGGCTAGAGACATCAGCCCCTCGGTTGAGGCCTAGTGGCACCCCACCGAACGGTGTCTGACATATACCCTATACATTCCCACATTCATTTCTCATCAGGTATAGCTTGTCCCCCATTCAAAGTAATGTTGGACAAATAGATGTACAGCCCATACAAAAGGTTTATTGATTATTAATGCTTTAAATTGTAAAGTAGTTTGAGCCTCCCTGTAGCCCTAGTCTTTAAGTATCCCCCTCTTTTATTATTTTCTTTCTTTTACTCTATGTATTTTGACATTTGTAATGAGTTCTCTTTTCTTTTAGGACTTTGGAGAAGGTGCTCCTGATCGGTCTTATGTACCATGAATGCTATTGTTGCTCTGTGCCATTTCTGTGAGCTGCATGGACCTCGCACACTCTTTTGCACAGAGGCTCTGCATTCACCGCTGCCTCAAGGTGCTGGCAGCAGCGACAGCCCTGGACAGGGCGAGCAGGGAGAAGATGAGGAAGGTGGTATCCAGATGAGCAGCAGGATACGCTCCAACAGTCCAGCAGATGGTGTGAGCGCAGATTCTAGCAGCCCAGGACCCAAAAAGTCAGACATGTGTGAAGTAAGTATACTTAACTTTTTTTAAATGTATATGTATTCAGAACCATGATGCAGGAAGGCTCTCATTCTTTTTCAATTGAGATTTTTAACATACCGCTGAAAGCAAATTTACACTGTGGGTAAATTAAACATTTATTTTGGCATTACACATGGTTCTAGTATTGGCACAGTTGATACATGACATATTAACAGCTGACCATCAGCAGGCCAGTTTATTGGTCCTTTTCGGTTTTTCCACAAAGGTATATGTATAAACATACATGCAGTTAAGTAGACAAGCTTGACATTACTGCTGATTAAATGTAACATTTCTAGCAGCTGTTTCACTCGTCTTTTCAGTGTTCTCCTACTTTTTATTCATCGCTTTTACATGCAAAGTCCCTTCTCAGTCAGTCTCTGCTATCTCTGCTTCTTGGATAGTAGAGAAGAGAGGATGTAGCCTTACGGCTAGAGCGGGCGACCTCGAAGCTGGGGAACCAGGTTCGAGTCTCGGCAACGACGCTCAACATCCTGTGATTCTGGGCAAATCACTTAATCTCTCCGTGCCTAACAAAAATGATTGTGTCCTCATGTAACGAAACTGGTGCTATGTAAAGCGCTCTGATACCCGATATCTTCGGGTCTAGTTCGCACTATATAAAACTCAAAAAAAAAAAAGAAGAATAAACATCTCAGTTTTTTCTGCCTGACCTCTCTGGGTGTTCTCTTCTGTTTGTGACAATTATTTTGATCTATTATTTGATCTACAGTTTGCATCATTAAGCTTGAATCTGATAAGGACTGTGTGTTTGGTAACCCTGACACAGGCATGGCAGTCAGCTGGGCTTTAGTTCCTTATATCAGTCCAGCTTAGGCAGTGGGACCTTATTGGCATTTTGAAAGTTGCTGACGTTTGGGATGCGGACCACCTTAAATCGTTTAAAATTCTAGTAGAAGAATATGAAATACAGCAATTACAGTTCTTTTAAGCCTTCCACCTAAGACATGCCTTACAATACGATAGAGAGGATTTAGCATCTCCCCCAGACTTCAAGCCACTGGAGGCTAAGGTTGCATGGCATATCTGCTGTCTGATTGTAAACACCCTTGACAAGTTTGTTGCATTGCAGTAGGATGGGAGAAACGTATTGGGCCACTAGAAGACTAGGACTAGAAGTAGGCAGAGGCTAGTTGGTTCAGCATGTCTGAGGCTGATTTATATCTTATTTCTCAACGGATTCCAGTATCCTCAAACAGAATTTGGAAGACTTGTTGTGGGGCGGATTATGAGGATTGATTTCACTTCCCCTGGAAATGGCGAGCAACTCAACGTTTGATACAGAGGGGGGGACAACTCTGAACAGAGTCCATGCTGAACCTGTAGATATCTCCCCAAAGGTGTTCTTGTTGAGTATAATGGGGGATTGGAATGGTCCATGTCCAGCACACACCCTGATAAGTCATTGCTAAGAGGGATATAGTTAGGAATTTGAAGTCAGCGAGCACTCCTAGCGTCAGGCAGAGATGCCTTGTGGAGCCAGGTCTCTATCAGGAATAAATCATCTGGCGTCATGTCTACCAGAAAGTCATGAATGTGGAGTTGATTGCTAGCCAAAGAATGGCAGTTTATGCTAAAAAATTGAAAGCTACAAATAGTTGACTGTCTCCGTGATCTGATCTGCATGTGCGTATCCTCAGAGATAGGTGTAGTTTTAACGTTGCAAAACCAAAGGGGATGATGGACGGAGTGTTGAACATTGCAAGCACTCACCCCCAGTCAACTGATCTGGGTTTAATCCATCATCATTCTTTAGCTCACTCTGCCACCCCAGTTCAGACATGGCCATATGCAAATCGGTCTGACCCTGTGCCTCATGGGAACAGTCCAGCCCGAACTGCCAAGCCATGTCTTACCTGGACCGGAAACAAGCATCCTGGGACCGGTTTCTGGCTTACAGCCGTCATCAGCCAGGCTATCTTGAATCCAGTAGTTTTAACGTTACCAGCACCGGCCATGTAGTCAGAAGGTTTACAGAAATAAAGGCAGTGTTTGTAATTGTCCCCATGAATTAAAGGGTTGATAGAGGACTGACACCCTTCTGGGCAGGCTGGATGCAGAGTTTTTAAAAAATCTGGTGAAAAGACTATTCTTTCTGTCCTCAATCAGGCAGGGTCTCTGGCCCCTGGTCCTGTTCGGGCGCGGACGGGCGCAGACACCTTCGGCGTGCGGCAGGCTGCTCTTAAATCACTGCTGGGAGTGCTAAAATACCACTCTGCTGTGCCGCAAGCTGTCCAAGATTGCGACCATCAGGGCACACTAAATCGGCAAGGCGCGTCCCAGCTCCCTCTGCACAATCGGAAACCCGTGGCAGACCGGGGAACTGAGGACCGCAGAAATGAATGGCCAATTGGTCGGTAAGCCTTGAATGCAGTAGATTAAAACAGTATATGCCGTAAAAAAATTCTATTATGATCAAGAATTTCCCCCAAAGTAGCGCCCCCACTACGTTTTACAATCAATTAAAATGCATAAACAGTATATTCAAATTTGAGAGAAAAACCCCCTTAATGATGGTGATGTATAGATTCAAGAATCAACTCTCGAATCTATATCAAGTTAAGCATTGCAGCTAGCTGGCGTAGACGCGGATTTATGAGTACAAGGGGCAAGACAAGCAATCTCATGACCTAGCAGGCCGTAAAGACCAAGGGACTACAATTTACTTTCAGGATGTGCTGAGGGAGGAGGACTGAATGATCGTACATGGAGACCCTGAGCAATAATGTTGTTGGATGCTGACAAGGCCTTTGACTTTATAGAGCTTTCTTTCTCTTTGGCATTTTTAGAACAAAATAAACTTCATCCTCATTTTATATTCCGGGGCAGCTTATTGTTCTCATCGTTCTCATCACCAGCAGCCAAGGCAATAGTGAAATCGTGCTTTTTGGATGTATTCCTACTGGGGACAGGAACCAGACAGGGCTCTATCCCCACTCTTGTTCTCACAGACTCTAAAGCCCATGGGTTTGATGCAATGAATGAGATCTAGTACTGAAAGGATAGGACTGGCAATGGGACACTGTTGCTAAAATATGGTTTTGGGTGATTGATAGGTCTGTGAGAACAGGAGTGTTCCCTCTTAGTGGCCAAACATTTGCATTATAAGTTGTCTGCAGATGATTGTGCTGTTCATGTCTTGGTGCAACTAAAAGGTTCACTACAAATGCAAGTTTAATCAACAAACAGTTTCCCCCCAATATCTTGGAATGTAATCTCCTCAGTATTTGTGATCTTGAAAAAACAACAAAATGACCCTGATAAAGAGATGGAAACTTGTTTTTAATCATCCTGAGGCAAAAGATAGATACATTCATTAGCAGAAGTCTTTCGCCAGTACATAGGTTAATCATCATCTTTCCCAGATTTATTGGTTAGTATCTTCCATTTTTGAGATACATAAGTTAAAAGCCAGCCTTACTCCTTTCACGTGTTATACATTGGACTTTTTTTTAGGTTGAGTAATTCATTTTAAATCATGTGACATTGTTAGATACTTGTGTATTTGGACGGACAATGTTGCAGGCCCAGGATGTCCATTGCATTCTGTCCATGTTAGTTCACTACAATATTGCTGTATTCAAATGATTTGCTGAACTATCTTGGGGATAAACTCATAGGTTTTGGGCTGGATTGACTTTGATCTCATTATAAAATATTCTATACAAAGTGGCCTGAGGTATTGGACACGATTGTGAATAGGGAATCGAGGCAGGCACTGGTCACTCCATATTGATCAGTATGGGATGTGTGTCATTTAAAGAAATAATACTGGGCAGCACATTTGGTGGAATGCTTATACGTTGAGTGCAGAAGATGAATCTTGATAAAAGCTAAGTATTCAAAGGGGAAGGAGTCTTTACGTCTATTGAATGGGGAAGGCATATGGAGAACCCTATATGGCTAACAATATGGTGGTCTTGGCTGCTGGCCCCTGTCATACCTGTGCAGTAGAGACAGGAGTAAGTGGGAGCAGCCATCGCTCCTCTATACTGAAGTGTCTTCATTACCGACAACACCACTGACACCCTACCAAAAGCAACTTGGTTTAAGCTCTTTGGTATAACAGATGTGCCATGGCTTCTACAATAGGGGTGGCAATTCATATAAAGAGCAAAGTAGCCAACCCGCAAATCCGGGAAAAAGATGTGCCTGTCTGATTCAAAGGAGACAGAACGCAGTAAGGGGCACTCAAACGGCTCCAACATGCTCATCATGCTACTGCCGGCTACACTTGTCCAATTCAAAACCTGATCGGGAAAGAAGGAAGAAAAGGGTCCAATCTCAATATATGTTCCCATGAGTCGGGGTCAAACCCGGTATGTTCCTATATAAAAGGCCTCCTCCTATCAGTCCTTGGAAAGAGGAGGACGTGACTGGCCATAGCATGACAGAATCTTTCTTTGTTGCAGGTAATTGGGGCTTTAAGGAAACTGCTGTACAGAGGAAAGGAGGTCTTGGAGAATAAGGTGAAGCAGAACATTTGTCTAGCCCTACCCTGACTAAATCCTTTCCTGATTCATATTTGCCCCAAGTTTTTGCTTTTTTACCATCTGTTGTTTTCTTGTGCTGGCCATTGGCCTTCAGGAAGACATTCTATTCTCTTGCTCAACCCCGAGTGAGTGTAGTTTTGGTGCCTTGAATATCAACCTCCATCTTGCCTCGCAGCTGCAATCAAGAACCATTAAGATTGTCAGGTTTATTTTTTCCCCCTTGTGTCTCTTTCCTAACTAGGACCCTTTAAATTAGACACTTGACAGCTTTCACATGTGTATTAAAGTGCAGGGTGGCACTGTAGTTACTGGCAGACATCTCCCTTTCCTCAGGCACTCAAGAAGGAAATAAGTGAGACCTTCTTTGCATCCAGTTCTTGACACCCATCTGAATGCTTTGTTTCTCTGGGCAGCTGAGAAAAATATGGCAAGGAATTTATGGAGAGATGCTGATTGCACCAGAGTGTCTTGCTTCGCCTTTCAGATAATACAGAATCTCCCACACGGTGGCTCAAACACGGCGAAGCAGGAGACTTAAAACACAACAACACCTAAAAAAGGGTTTTATTTTATAAAATGCAAAGACTCTCTTTTTAGAATAATGCTTGGGGTTTTATTTTACAATGCTCTCTAACAGAAAGGCTTTCCCAGATGCCAAAATGAACCACATTCAAATACACATAGAGATATATATTTATATGCAAGCAATAATAACACACTTGGTAAATGCAACAGTTAAATGCGTGAATGATACTAATGAATAAACAGGCAGCAAATAATATGAAATAAGACTCAAGCAAATATATTGGACGTCCTGCAAGAGATAAGAAAGATATATACACTGAATTCTTCAAACGATTACTTTGGATGTGCACTCTGACTCATTTACACATCACAAAGAAAACACCTCAAATGATCAAAGCCACTGGCCACACATCACAATGGCAATAATCAATACTCAAACACCTCAAATGACCACAGCCACTGGAACCACGCATCACAATGGCACTAGTCAGAAACAAGTCACCTCACCGAATTGTTCACTCGACTTCCTTGCCAATTCACGCTGGGGGGGCCCATTCACAGCTGGCTTGGACTCTCGACCGGGACTCAGGTTCCGTTTGTCTTACAGCAGTACGTCTACTCTGTAAGTGAGCTCCCAACTCAGCTGTCTACAAACCTCAGCTTTATAGTCTCAAAACACACACTAGAAGGTTCAAGAGTCTGCCCCTCTGCGCCAAAGGAATCTTACTGGGACTGGCCAGCTTCCAAGCAACATTCCACGGCAGAAGGAGTTCCCACGTTCCCTCTACATTCTCGCATGTTCCAGCCTTTATCTTGACGAAGCTCACAAAAGCCTTCCAGGGTACATTAAACAATCTCTCACAAAAACAATCCTTGAACGTTATTAACCCAAACAACTTGCGAACCTGGCTGTGCGCACAGAAAACACCTCAAACAAGGCAGAGTCAGAATTCAGGATGACCTGAGACCATGTCAAAGCCAATAGTAAGAAATTAATAATTGTACAACACAGTGCACATTTGTGCACCACTGCTTATAGCATCACATACTTCATCTCTCAATGTACAACACAGTGCACATTTGTGCACCACTGCTCATAACACTGCACTTCGAGACCAAGCAGTACATTCCACTCCTCTCTATCTCTCATGCTTTCAAATGCACATCCCACACGTTCTGTTCTTGGCAAGGCTGTCCTACTCCGTGACAGCTCCCACTGAAAGACTGCAAGATTACAAAAAGAAACCTTTAAGAGAAACAAGGCATATGCAGGACGTCGTACATTCAGGCTAGGGTAAAATAACACACCAAAGTCAATGAAAATAATGGTAGTCAAAGGTCATCACAGGGTGTCAGACCACAAGAGTGCCTCTAGCACTACACAGAGTGTCCAGAGAGTTGACTGCAAATTTTAAGTTCTAGAAGCCCCATCCAGACCCCTGAGCGCATCAGTCAGAGATCCGTTTTGGTGCGAAGGAGCTGCTGCTGGTTTGCAGAGATCAGGGATCCTCATGAGAACCAGTGGGTGCTCTAGTGTACACTGCCTAAACTAGGTCTACTGCATACTTGGAGTAAGTTGCATGAGGCAGAGGGCCCAAACTGGAGGTGAACGAGAAATGCTTCCCAGTAGGAGCAATCAACTGCACAGTGGGGTCTTGCCGTAAGGTGACAACAGTGCAGTCTGCCACCTAGAGGACAGCCTACAGGTCGACCATGTGTGATAAAAGGATTTCTTCCAGACTGAAAGAGAGAGGAAGAAAGGTGCACACAAGTCTGAGGAGGTAGACTTCACAATTGGTGACAGTCAGAGAAACAGAAATGAATAATGGAAACACTTTGAAATATTAAAAAAAAATAGACTTGTAGAAAAAGTCTGCTGCAGTTTGCACTCACCTGACAAAAACTGAACAGAAAGTGTCAGGATAAGAAGTCTCTTTGAAAGAGATAGGTTGAAGGTACCTCAGACTGACAGTTGAGCGATCCAGGTGGTGGAGCACCTAAGGGATAGACTGAGGATAGTGGCTTGGTTTGGGAGATACTGCTGGCCCTAGACAGCAGAGTTGATGTACTGTGAACATGAGCCCAGCAAGGCACATCTGGGTCCTGGAATTTCCAGCATAAACTCATTAGGAAGTCACTAAGGCGTTCATCATGGAGCTCTTAGCCCCCTACCCATACTTGATGATCATGGCAGTGACAAGTTTTGAGTTCAGCCTATAGACTCACCTCCAAGTAAACAGGCTCACCCGAGCATCAAAGTTGAACTACTAACATTTTGGCTCTTATGGGCTTGATCTGTCTGATCGTATCCTGCAAAATTCATCTTTGCAGAAGGAGAACCTGCAGGTATAGTTAAGGCTGATTCTTCTTTTCCCCAACCTTAGGCTGGCAACTCAGGGGCCGATTCCGATCTCGGCCGGTAGGGCTCCGAATCGGATTCGGCTTTACCGGATCCGATTCGGAGCCCTATTTCCCGACCGAATCGTACGTGCGTCCGGTCGAGGGAGTACGATGCGTGCGCTCGCGAAATCTCCGACCGACTCGTTCGCAGGACCCGACCGCTCCGACCGACTCGCACGGGGACGACTCGCACCGCGCAATGGAGACGTTCCCCGGCCGGGTAAGTACGATGCGCATCGCGACCGCTCCGACCGACTCGCGCAGTCCGGCTCCAAGGAGCTGTCGGAGCCGCACTTTGGGGGTCCGTGTCGGACCCCCCTGGAAGCGTAGGCACGCGAGTCGCACACAGGGGGGAGCCATGGGTCCCCCCTACACGTGCGTGTACGGTGCGACCCGCATCGACGCGAACACGCTGTAGGGGGCGCCCTTGTTCGCGTCGTGCCCATTGAGTCAATGGGAGCCCGTGTACGCGTCGTACGACTGGCTCCCATTGACTTCAATGGGAGTCCGACCAAATCGAGTCCGATAGCATACGTGCGCATCGTACTCGTTCGTCGGACTGCTAGGGTCCGATTCGGCCGGAAATCTCTCCGAGTCCTGCTCGGTCGGAGTGATTTCCGGCCCGAATCGGAATCGGCCCCTCAGTCTCAGAGGAAAGAACTACTGATTGTGCAGCATGTACGTTTGATCCTAAGTGACATCTCTTCTGTTACCTAGCGTCCTTGAACATAGACAGAGGTGACAAACCTTTTGTGTTTTGTCCAAGATGGAGGCAGCACGTTCATTTTTGGAAGAGGCAACAAAGGCGGCAGTCTATGCTAACATGATGGAGTGAAGTGTTCCGTCTTGCTGCAAGAGAAGTTAGATGGTGCTGACCAATTCCTTCCAGAGGCCTAAGTTCTTTTTCTGAGGTTCTGGGTGTCCATGGCTGGCTTTGAGAGCATCTATGAGGAAATGTGGGCCTCAAAGCAAAGTGCCCCATGTATCCCACCTTTTAGTTTCGTTTCATATCCTTTCTTCCCCTTATCGTTTTCTCCACCTCCTAATGCAAACCTGATCTATATCCCATATTTTCCTCATAGTTCCTCTCTTGGTGCTCCCTAGGGAGCTCTATACAGATAGGCTTCAGTTAGAAGTTTGGTATTCTGATTCAATGTTGGGCAGTTGTCCTTTTTTTCTAAGACCAAATTATAAATGTTGAGATGCATGAATTTGCTAGAGATGTTTTTGGAGATGACTGGAAGTTCATCTAACGTTTTTATTTCATTCGGTCTCGGGCTGTAGATAAAAATGATTGAAACCAAAATGATTGAAGAATTTTGGGGGTAGGATAACACAGCTTGTTTGTGGAATTGAAGAGCTAAAGATATTATTTGAACCAAAAGTGATTGTTCTTGATATCTGGTCTGACAGCCATATATATGCCTTGGTATTAAACTTTACTCCTAGTAACATTTATGGAAGTGGAAAGCTGAATCCTGACTCCCAAAGGCGCAGAAGAAGAATGGTATGGACTAATGTCTGAACCTGATGAAAGTGATACATCAGAATAAGGGCTGGCCAGGGAAATTCACTTAGATTGCATATTGTGAGTGGAAGAACTTTGATTGTTTGGGGTGGGGTTGGTGGGAATGGTGGATAAGATGGCTGTAGTAGGATCTAGGCTAGTGGGAATATGTGGGAAGAAAAGCTTGCTGGTACAAAAGTTGTTCGATTTGGTGGTTCGCATAATTTAAGTGTGTTTAATGGTCCATGTTTTTTAACATCCATGGTAGAGAAATGTACTTTTCTGATGTGGCTCTCTGAAGTGTAAACTTTCTCTGTCTCTCCTCCACTGCTTAATTGTTTAATACATTGTTTAATATCACGAAAATGTAATAAAATAAAAAATATTTAAAATGAACACTGCCAGTCTGCCTTTAGTTTTATATTTCACACACAAGAAGCTTAATCCCCCAAATCGGCCATCCACTAGCATTGTGTGCATGTATTTCTGCTACAATAGTGTACCAAGTTGGTTGAGCCAGACTTATTTAGTTCCCTTTCATGGAGAAACATTGTGGCCTAATCAGAAAATGAGAAATGAAGTGCCTTCCAGTGGTGCACAACCCTCAATGTTTAGCTGGCTACACGATTGGTGTGCCTTTTTCTCTGAGGGCTTGCTTCACTTCGGCAAATCTCTCTCTAACCTGCTACGGGGATTAACTAAAAGCAGTATAGACCAAGATTTACGACCCTTCACCCTGCGTGCAGTATTATTTTTTAATTTTGTCCTTTATTGATTGCTTGTACATTTTTCACAGGGACATTTTTTGAGAAATATGTAAGTGACACCTCATTTGTCACACAATTTGTTTGCAGTGTTTTGAAAATAAAAGCAACATTTTTAATTATTTTTTTTCTTTTCATTTTGAGAAACTAATCAGGTAGATTCGGAACTTCATACAGATGCAATTTGCTTTTTATACATAAAATAATGTCACCTTTAACGCGCTCTATCTTTTGTGGGAGAAATGGGCAAGCCATTTATGCTAATTGAATGTCAACCTAACCTATGCCTTTCTTCATATACATTGTCGGTATTTTGTCGACTACAGTAAGTCACCCAGTCACACGTCATTAAAGATGCTTAATACGCATCTCGGGTTAGTATAGTAGATAAAATCATTTTTTGATGTAAACTGAAGGATTTGTGAATGTTATGATAACTAGTGATTCCTGCCTTCTTTCTGACAATTCTCAATTCTTTTCTACCTCAGGGCTGTCGATCACTGGCAGTAGGACACCCTGGTTACATCAGCCATGATAAAGAGACCTCAATAAAGTACGTCAGTCATCAGCAGCCAAACCACCCCCAGCTCTTCACCATTGTGCGGCAGGCCTGTGTCAGGAGCCTGAGTTGTGAGGTATAAAGGCATTTTCTACCTTAATGTATCATTTTAATTGTGAATATCTGTTGACTTGTGAATACAACTGGACAATTAGCCAGTAAAGTGCTCCATTTTGAGCATTATCCATATGCTAAGCTTAGATTTGACTCATTTTCTTCTTGGCAATCCTGTGTTTTGTATAGTGCTTAATTCTAGAATTTAATAATGAAGTCCGTTCATAATTGAAGAATGCTTTAGTCATAACATCACCTAATTCGACACAGTGCTTGCAAAATATGATTCCAACATTTTATGCTTTTCCTCTTTGGTTTTACATGCTTTGGTAAAAGCGTTGAAAACACTTTAGGTCTCTCTCACCAGACAGCGTTTAGCTGTCAATAGGCTATCGTGGAACATACCAAAAACATACAGTGGGCTGAGAGCTCACCCATTGCTTGTCAATTGTTGGCTTTATTGTCACTCTCATTTGCTTGCTTCTTATTCGATGGCTTGCCTTCGGCTTGTGTTTGTCCTCCTCTTGAGCATAGTCTTTTTACCGTTCTTTTTAGTGGTTAGCTTGTATCCTTCCACTGACAAATTTTGAGAACTACATTTTTCTTTTTCATTAAGCATTCTACGAGAGTGCATGTCTTCCGGATCGCTCATATGCTGCTTATACTGTCAAATACCCGCCTCTGTTCCTTCTCCTACACCTCACCAGCTCCTTTATAGACTCCCTATCCCTTAATTTTTGTATTTATTTACTTTTATTTGGAGGCCTAGCGATTGCTGGTCTGCTCTGCATTCTGGGGAAAAAAAATGGCTTTGGGTACCTTAGTTACTCGACCCACTCCCCATTGTTCTCACCCCCACACTCTTTTTCGCCCATTACTTGAAGTCATGTTAATATTTATTTTTTATTTTAATTGTTTTAAGGCTCCAGCTGCTGCCATTTGTTGCTTGACCATGTCACTATTTGAAAAGTGCTTTAGTCAGTAGCGTAACATAGGCCCCCGCAGCCCCTACAGTGTGGGTGGCCCCCCGAGCTGCAGGGGGCCCCCTCAGCACAGTACCCTGGCCTGAGAGCTCCTGATTGAGTCCGGAGGGGGGCCCCCTCAAGTTCTGTTACGCCACTGGCTTTAGTGCAATAAAAAAAAATATATTTACTGCTCTAATTGGCGTCTGCATCTTAGATCGAAAATAAAAAAACAGAAAAAAAAATTGCGCCACATCATTCCATAGACACACACATACGTGGTGACATGTGCACGCATATGTGCACCTACAGAATGACGAGGTCATCCCCAGCGGCCTTGTTATCGCAATTGCTTGACGATGCAGCATGGCATTGGCCAAAAAGCATTACAAAGCCAATTGGTCAACAAGGCGATACCTGTCTGCGTTGCAAATTCTTGTTATGTATCGTGTCATGTCTCTTGTTGCATTAATCAAAACTCAGCTTAAGTTCCCTATTTACAATTGCATGAATAAGAGAAAGACTGTTGTGTTAAGCTTTAGTCAGGTGGTATTTTTGTACCCTTTGCCTTGTTGTGATCACCTTTCTCTTTTTTAAAGGTGTGTCCTGGACGAGAAGGACCAATCTTTTTTGGCGATGAGCAGCATGGGTTCGTCTTTAGTCACACCTTCTTTATTAAGGATAGCTTGGCCCGTGGATTCCAGCGCTGGTACAGCATCATAGTCATCATGATGGACAGGATCTACCTCATCAACTCCTGGCCCTTCCTTCTGGCAAAGATCCGAGGCATTCTGGATGAGCTGCAGGGGAAAGCCTTGAAGGTTGGTGAACACTAGAGAAGCCAGGAAGGGAAGAAGAATCAACAGGACACCAGGGATTTATCATATGCAGCATCACAGGGTACCCACAGTTCACCAATGATGGTACTAAGGTGTCATTAATCATAGGAAAGGTTTTCATTGGTCCCATCCTTCATTTTGTGAGCATTCCTCAAATTTTGTGCCTCCACCTACTTATCTCGCAACTCGAAATGCATACATTCGAAGTCTCCCTCATTTTGCTTGAATTTCATAACTCTCTTCTGATACATCAGAGAACCTTTGTCAAAAAGTAGATTTTTCATTTGTTATGGAATGTGTGACCTAAAACCTCCAATTGGAAATGCTTGCTCATAGTTTTCACATTGTAAAGATGGTACATGCTTTTAATGGACATACAATGCAGTTTAAGACAGCTGACTGCTTTACAAGCATATATACTGTGCTACAGGCTAATAAAGGGCACTTTTTGAGTTTCTCTTGGTTTTAATTTAAACCTCTTTGCAAATTAAGTTCTATCGCCTAACATTTCTGATAAAGGCTTCCTCAGAGTGTGATGTCATGTGTTGACAAGATGCATCAAAACTGACCTGTTTATCCTGAGGCATGATTGGAAAATGCCACAATAATCAAATGATGAAAGTAAAAGCTTATGTTTTGTATCTGCAATATCCAATTATTTTGTAATCAACCTAATTGTCCAATTATTCAAATACTCATTGCAGAATATTTTAAAATAACAGATGAGCCAAAGTAAGCACATTAGACACTAGAAGAGCACCGGGTACTCTAAAGCGTTCTGATTCTTTGCAGCCCCTCTCATGACTATCCTGAACCAAGAGCCAGCTCGCCCATAAGTGGACAGTGGAGAATGCTGGGAGCTACAAATTTCCATGGGTGGAGAAGAGTGCTACTGGCAAAATGTATTTACACCTTTGCTTTTAATACCGATAATCCTCACTCCATTCCTGCCTATGCTAGATGCTTCCTTGGGTAGTTTGGCCGCCTCTGTTGATGGTGTCTAAAATAGCAACGACAGCTGCCATAGACGGAGACTTCCTTAGCACACCTTCTGCCAAAAAATCAGCAAAGAAATACCTCTTCCTAGGGCTGGTGTCTGTTTGCATGCATATATTGGTGTATCATTTCTCACCTTAGTTCCTTTTTTTGCATAGGTCAGAGTAAAGTTCCCAACTCTGAAACCCGGTTAAGAGAAAATGGTTATGTAGAGACCGAGGCAAACATCCATTTATTCTGGTTCATGCAGAGGGTATTATGACTGAGACCTTTATTTCTTCTTTTGCTAATTTAGCCTGGTTTTTTTTCTTTTCCTTAGGTTTTTGAGGCAGAGCAGTTTGGCTGTCCTCAGCGGCCTCTTAGGATTAACACAGCTTTCACACCTTTTCTGCATCAGAGAAATGGAAATGCTGCAAGGTCGCTGACATCACTGACCAGTGATGAGAACCTCTGGGCCTGCCTGCACACCTCATTTGCTTGGTAATTTGTGCCTCCAACTTGTATTGAATCCTACTCATATACACATCCTAACACTTTAGGATGATTTATTTACTTAACTGTTTTATACAGATCCAAATGTCTCTATCTTCAAGAGACTGACTAAGGTTATTGTCATTATCTCTTTGCATGCCGCTGTCGCAGTGGTCTTTTCTCTTGAAGACTGTAGTCATCATGAGTATCATCATGCAGTGCTCATAAAACTTACAATATTGAAAGTGAAAGAGGAAAATGACCTACAATGAAAACCTAAAAATATAAACATATAAGATAAAATACATAATTATTTATTTAAAAAAAATATTTTTATTAAACGTATGTGGCACAATTATATTCAGATTCATCACATCGAGTAATAACGTATTATCACATACAGTACAAATCGTTTGTCAGGATCATCATAACTTCATACACTTGTTGCGTTTGTGGGCATGACCGCATATACTTTAATGTCCTTTACATTAAGACAGTTCCGGTTCAAGAGGCATTGTCGGTAGTTCACATAGTCCCCCTCTGTAGGTGTTCCATCCAACCCATAGTTTAATCCACTTTTTTGGACAACCCCTCCGCACATATACAGTTTTTTCTGCCACCATAGCCCTGTCCATATCTTTACACCAGTTTGCGTGTGTGGGTGCAGTTGCCCCCCCCCCCGCCAATGCTGGGCGATGTTTCTCTTAGCCAGCATCATTCCCAGTGTTGCCCATGTTTGCGCTATAGAGTTAAGATCTGTTGCTTCCCAAATATTCAAGATGCAGCGCTTGGGTTCAGGGAGGGACTGGTTTCCCGCTAACTCTTGTAATGGTGTTCATGACAGATTTCCAATATGACTGTATTTCAGGGCACTCCCAGAGCGTATGGTAGAAGGTACCAATCGCCCCACACTGTCGTAGGCAAAGCTGGGTAGGAGCTCTTCCTATTTTATAGAGCGTGGTTCTAGTATAATATATTCTGTGGAGTATTTTAAGCTGCACTAGTCGCAGCTTGGACGTGATCCCTACCTCTCTGGGCGAGGCAAGCGCTTCCTGCCAGTCAGTGTCATCGAGTTCCCCCACCTCCTCCCCCCATTTGTTTCGGAGCCTTTGCATGGGGTCAGGCATGTTGTTAATAATCTTACGATATGTCATGGATATTGCTTTAGTGGTCATGTGATCCGTTAGTAGTCTATCCTCTAGCGGAGAGGTCTCGGGCGGAGTAGTGCCAGTGGGAATCACTGCCTCTAGTGCGTGTTTGATCTGGTGATAACGGAACTGTTCCGTCGGCGCCATCTTGTATTGCTTCTGGAGCTGCTCAAAGCGGACCATCTTTCCCCGCACCCAGAGATCCCCAACCTTAGATATCCCTATGCTGTCCCAGTGATTGAAGCCCTTGCTGCCCCTGATTGTGATCGTTTTTTCCTTTCTGTGCCCCCTTGCTGCCCCTGATTGTGATCGTTTTTTCCTTTCTGTGCCTGTTTCCCGCCGCTGCGCCCCTGCGGCCCCGCCCCCTCACTGCCCATTCGCTGCCCCATTCCCTGCTCCTCCCTCCCACCTCCCCATTTATGGCGGCCGCTGCGTGGTGAAGAGAGCGACCCCTGACCTTGACTGGTAGGTCGCTCCCCCACCACACAGCTCCGTCTGTGTGCCCTGCTGCTGCCCCTGATTGTGCTCGTTTTTCCTTTCTGTGCCCCCTTGCTGCCCCTGATTGTGCTCGTTTTTCCTTTCCGTGCCCCCTTGCTGCCCCTGATTGTGATCGTTTTTCCTTTCCGTGCCCCCTTGCTGCCCCTGATTGTGATCGTTTTTCCTTTCCGTGCCCCCTTGCTGCCCCTGATTGTGATCGTTTTTTCCTTTCCGTGCCCCCTTGCTGCCCCTGATTGTGATCGTTTTTCCTTTCTGTGCCCCCTTGCTGCCCCTGATTGTGACCGTTTTTTCCTTTCTGTGCCCCCTTGCTGCCCCTGATTGTGATCGTTTTTTCCTTTCTGTGCCCCCTTGCTGCCCCTGATTGTGATCGTTTTTTCCTTTCTGTGCCTGTTTCCCGCCGCTGCGCCCCTGCGGCCCCGCCCCCTCACTGCCCATTCGCTGCCCCATTCCCTGCTCCTCCCTCCCACCTCCCCATTTATGGCGGCCGCTGCGGGCCGCGCCGCTGGCGCACCGAAGGCGCGCCTAAGGCAAGCCCGTCTGCGCCCGTCCGCGCCGTGGCCGCGCCCAGCGCCAGACCCCTGGTCCGGGCATCCCCCGCGCCCGCCACATCAACAGACGCCCGATACGACGCCAGCACCCTCCACGCACTCAACCCCGGAAAAGATCACGCCTGCTACCAGGCCACCCCGAAGCGCACCCAAGGGCCCTTCACCTGCCGGAACTGCAGCTTCGCCAGCACCCGCCCCGCCAAACCACCGCCCAGGAAAGAACCCAACTACCTCAGATGCATCCTCCTCAACACCCGCTCCGCCCGCAAACACGCCATCGAACTCTGGGACCTTCTCGACTCAACCTCCCCAGACGTCGCATTCCTGACGGAGACCTGGCTGAATCCCGCTTCAGCCCCCGACATCGCCATTGCCATCCCGGACGGATACAAGATCACCCGCAGGGACCGCACCAACGGAGTCGGAGGAGGCATCGCCATCGTCCACAGGAACACCCTCAGAGTCTCAACCAACACCGACGACACCCTCAGCACCGCCGAACACATGCACTTCCAGATCCACACCGATCCCAACACCACCCTCAGAGGAACCCTCATCTACAGACCCCCGGACCCCGACCACAGTTCAGCGATTCCATCGCTGACTTCGTCAGCACACACGCCATCGCCTCCACGGACTACATCCTCCTCGGGGACCTGAACTTCCACCTCGAGAACAACAAGGACACCAACTCCACCACCCTGATCGACAACCTCGCCACCCTCGGACTCAGACAGCTCGTGACTACACCCACCCACGCCGCCGGCCACACGCTAGACTCCATCTTTTCCGCAAGCCCACACGTCTCCTTCAACCACACCTCCGAACCCCACTGGTCTGACCACCACTGCATCCACTTCACCTACAGGAAGCCCACCACGCACCACCGCACCGAACAAATGCCTCGCCGCTGCTGGAGCAGAGTCACGGAAGACCAGCTAACCACAACCCTCGCCCTGAGCCCACCCGCCGAACCCTCCGACCCCGACACCGCCGCCCGCAACCTCAGACAGTGGATCGACGACTGCGCCAACACCCTCGCCCCGCTCAAGAATCCGCCCAACAGCCACACCAGCAAGAAAGCCACCTGGTTCACCGAAGACCTCCAGGCCTCCAAACGAACATGCCAAAAACTGGAGAAGATCTGGCTCCACGAACGGACAGCGGACAGCTACGCCGCCCACAAGAGCGCCACCCGCAATCACCATCACCTCATCAGATCCGCCAAAAGGGCCTCACTCAAAGACCGCCTAGACAACAACGCACACAACAGCAAAGAGCTCTTCAACATCGTGAAGGAACTCTCCAACCCCAGCTCCAACACCAACGACATCCAGCCGTCGCAAGACCTGTGCGACTCACTGGCCACCTCCTTCCACCGCAAAATCGCCGACATCCACGACAGCTTCAACACCACGACCGCCCCGGCAACCACCGAGACCACTGCCCCCACAACCACCAACCGCCTGCTCTCCTGGACCAACATCAACGACGAGGACACCAGCGAGATCATGAACACCATCCACTCCGGTTCACCGCTAGACCCGTGCCCTCACCACATCTTCAACAAAGCCAGTACAGCCATTGCGCCCCATCTCCGGAAAATAATCAACATCTCCTTCGAGACAGCAACCTTCCCGGAAAGCTGGAAGCACGCCGAGATCACCGCCTTACTCAAGAAACCCAAGGCAGACCCCAAGGACCTCAAGAACTTCCGACCCATCTCTCTGCTCCCGTTCCCCGCGAAGGTCACTGAGAAAATCGTCAACAAACAACTGACCCGCTACCTAGAGGAGAACAACATCCTGGACCCTTCCCAGTCCGGCTTCCGCAGCAACCACAGCACCGAAACCGCCCTCATCGCCGCCACCGATGACATCAGGACCCTGCTAGACAACGGAGAAACAGCAGCCCTCATCCTCCTGGACCTATCAGCCGCCTTCGACACGGTCTGCCACCACACACTACGAACACGCCTTCACGACGCCGCGATCCAAGAGAAGGCCCTGGACTGGACCACATCCTTCCTTTCCGGCAGAACACAAAGCGTCCGCCTCGCCCCCTTCCGATCCAAGGCCACCAAGATCATCTGCGGCGTACCCCAAGGCTCCTCCCTCAGCCCAACGCTGTTCAACATCTACATGGCACCCTCGCCCACGTCGCCTGACAGCACAACCTCAACATCATCTCCTACGCCGACGACACCCAGCTGATCCTCTCCCTCACCAAAGACCCTCACACCGCCAAAGCCCACCTCCACGAAGGAATGAAGGCCGTCGCCGAATGGATGAGGACCAGCCGCCTGAAGCTGAACTCGGACAAGACGGAGGTCCTCATCCTTGGTTCCAACCCTTCAGCCTGGGACGACTCCTGGTGGCCAACATCACTGGGAACAGCCCCGCCACCCACCGACCACGTACGCAACCTAGGGGTCATCCTCGACCCCACCCTATCCATGACTATGCAGGTCAACGCCGTTTCCTCATCCTGCTTCAACATCCTCCGAATGCTCCGCAGGATCTTCAAGTGGATCCCCACCGAAACAAGAAAAACAGTCACCCAGGCCCTCGTCACCAGCAGGCTGGACTACGGAAACGCCCTCTACGCAGGAACGACGGCTAAGCTCCTGAGACGGCTGCAACGCATCCAGAACGCCTCTGCACGTCTTATCCTCGACATCCCCGACGCAGCCACATCACACCCCACCTGAGAGACCTGCACTGGCTCCCTGTCAACAAGAGGATAACCTTCAAGCTCCTCACCCACGCACACAAAGCACTCCACAACTCCGGACCAGCCTACCTCAACAGACGACTCAGCTTCTACACCCCCACCCGCCAGCTCCGCTCGACCAGCCTCGCCCTCGCCACAGTCCCCCGCATCCGGAAAACGACCGCCGGCGACAGATCCTTCTCCCACCTCGCCGCCAAGACCTGGAACACCCTCCCCACCAACCTCCGACAGACCCAAGACCTACTGGCCTTCAGAAGACTCCTCAAGACCTGGCTCTTCGATCAGTAGCAGCACCACCCCCTCTTCCCCCAGCGCCTTGAGACCCTCGCGGGTATGTAGTGCGCTTTATAAGTGACATGATTGATTGATTGATTGATTTGCTCTTACCCAGCCTACTTAGTTTATTCGTGATCCAGAGGGGTGTTGCTTGTGTGAGCTTATCATGCCATCCCAACTTTCTGCGCACTATGTTCCACACTTGAAGTACGTGGTTCGTTGGGTCTGTCCGGGCTCGCGTCTTGTTATAGAGCGCGCGATATAATCCCTCCTCGCCCAGTTCTAGTCTGTCGAGGCCATAGGCTGGATCTGTGTGCGGGACATGGAGCCAGTGATTGATGACAGTTGATAAAATACATAATTGATTATTATAAACAACGTTTATAGAGTATATTTTACACCCAATCAAATATAAAATTATATGCTAATGCATAAACTGGATACTCAATAACTTAACAAACACAGACCTTCCCTTATTATGTTATCACATATCTTATGCAGCTGCCCATAAACAAAAGGGTAACTAAAAGCTCAGTGATATATTAGCTTATCAATAGTAACTTTCTCCTACATGACTGTGCTCTAAATGCAAAGTTTGCCTTACTAAATTACATAATAAAAGTGCCAGTTTTAAAAAAATATAAATCCATAGGGCATCATTCCTTGATCTCACCTTAAAAGCTTTTAGCACAGGTTAATTTCTTAGGGTAACATAACAGTGAGACCATGCATCTGATTCTCACACTGACCCAAATTACATAACTAATACTTATAAGTATCAGAACATCACATAGACATAACGCTAAATAAACCTAATGCAGAAATGTAATATAAAGATTCCTCATATGTGTTAATTTCATTTGTCATAAACTTTCTCTCTTTCCTGAATACTTTTGTGAAAAGGCTAGTTTGGATCTAAGGTGGTCATAAATTAAACATTAATTTCTTCACATAACTTTGTATCCAGTAATCTTGATTTGATAGTTGTTCTAATAGCCCAACTTAAATTACTCGGTCGGAACAAACTTCGCTCAGTCAAATATCTAGTAAAATATTATAAGCATGGTCTACCTAATGAAGTGTTCAAGCACCCTCACAGTTTTAATGCTCCTTCAAGCCATGACCATATATGGAGATGTGAGTGTATGGTCCTAGCTTGGGCCAGAGCAATATTGGAGGCACTATGAATATTATGTGCCACATCTACTTACATCTGCAGAATCGTTTAGGGTGGTAGATTTAAAAAGATTAAAGGCTTTTGTGGAAGCAAAAAGTGTGTAAGTTTTAGTTGCCCCAGTTTTCACAAACATATAGTGCCCCAGCCCCTGCCTTTGCCCTAAAGACTTCAAGTGGGGTAGTCAAAGGAATATTAACTAATATTCGTCCGAGGGCTTCAAAACTTTCAAAGTATTGGCTCAAATCATCCTTTGTCCCATATCTACTAAATAAAAGCACTGTCAATAATGTTTGTTATACCTAATTCCATGTACAGCATATTTATGGAAGTAGATTACGGAAGATTACACCAACCTAAACAAGTCATATTTTTTTGGAAGCAAAAAAAGAGTTCAAATTTGAGTCACCACAGATTTCAGAACCATAATTGGCTTCTGCATCCATCTTTAGAGTATAGACTTCCAGTGGGACAGTCTTTACCTAGTTTTTATGTAGGGCTGCAATAACATTCAAAGGTGTGGTATCAGAATATCGAGTACTTAATGTCATGCTAGGCAAATATTGTAGAGCAAATTTAGACGGGCAAAATATTGATATGGAAGTATAGGTTTACTTATATTTAACTCTACATCTACACATTATAAATAGTACAATTATACTTACCAATATATAATTACCTCCTCCATATTTTGGCTGTCAATACGTTTGCTACAATATATACGTAGCATAATATTTCTTTAGTTGGTATTGTGCCAAACATCCCATGGCAGTTATTCGATAAAGTCTTCACACTCTTCATTACTGGAGTCTCCCATGTCCCATTTGTGCTAAGTCGAAGCCCCAAGTAATTTTGGAAGCTTTTTTTTAAAGTTAAAATTGTATGCGCATATTAAAATGAATCCGACTCCATCAATGTATGTGGAGGAGGTTCCAATAGTTTACACCGGTGCCGAATCAACACCGGTTTGACCTCCACCAAAGTTGTGCACGATTCCGCTCAAGGCTGCACTTCCCCTACTTGAGGTACCACCTCCACAAGGAATAACACACACTCTGAATTCCCTTTTCGGTACGGACTCAGACAATAAATTTAACCCGGGTGATAATTGGTACGATGACTTACAGGAGGCTAGTGGACTCAATACAGCCTCAGAAATGGGCCTAATCTCACCCCCTGGAATGGCCACATAAGAATCTGCTTCCTACGCCATCGGATTTTGTAGGGCTGCCAAAGTACTTGACCTCCAGCTCCCCAAAACCAAGGTATTTTAGAGGTCCTCAACTGGGGCATACATCATCTGAACCCCTTCTTCCATTTAATGCAGTACTGAATTATACCTTATTGGGGGCTTTGGCCAAAACTTGTTCTGGCCACCCAGTTAATCAACAGATTGGCATGGGCCACCCCACTGCTCCAGGCGACTCTGCTTTTTTCTTGCAGCACCCCTGCCCTGATAGCTTAGTGATGCAAGCCGTCACAAACCTGTCTAGCCCCAACTTCTTCCCTACCACTCTCCCTGACCGGGGATCTAGACAGGTGGAAACATTTGTGAAACAAATATTTTTCTCTACCAGTCTGGCACTCCGATCAGTCAATGCCAGCTGCTCGTTGTGACACTATTCCCACGCTCTTTGGGACGCTCGCTGGTACGAGTCCTCCCTAGTGTGCCCGCTGATCTCTGACCTTTTCTCACTCAGGCGATTCAAGCCGGCCGCGATGCGGGCAAGCCAGAGATTCGTTGCAATTTGCCACCGTGCATGTCTGCGATCGACTGGTTTCTCAAAAGATATCCAGTCCTCCCTGATGGACATTCCCTTCGACTGGACTCTCCTGTTTAAGGACACATCTGATTGAGCTCTAGAGCCTTTTAAAGAGAGCAGGGCTAATGCATGCTCTCTGTACCTCTCAGTCCTACTTTGCCTGTTCTAAAGCTCCTTTCGTAGATTTGGCCAAGCTGCCCTATATCTCCAGCATGTCCGGCCACTACAAGGAGCCCAGCAGTTTTGCGGTCAAGGCCATGATGCCACTGCC
This sequence comes from Calotriton arnoldi, assembly GCA_963921515.1. Taxonomy (NCBI): domain Eukaryota; kingdom Metazoa; phylum Chordata; class Amphibia; order Caudata; family Salamandridae; genus Calotriton; species Calotriton arnoldi. The sequence goes on along the minus strand of CAWUFW010000565.1, from coordinate 3,902,088 downwards.
CCTGCGGCCAAGGTCAACGGGCCGCACAGTCTACTTCTCCCCTTGGTGTCCTACCTTCCAAACCTCTTTAGTGTCCCCTTACAGGAGCACAGCCACCCAATGGGAGGCAGACTCCATCGATTCTTCCCAGGTTGGCAGGCAATAACATTGGACAAGTGGGTCCTGCAGATCATTCGCAGGGTATGTGCTTTACCCTTCCTTTCTTCCCTAGTGCACCTTCCACCGTCAATCCAGGCAGGAAGTGCAAGCCCTGTTGGCCAAAGGGGCTGTTGAGAGAGTGCTAGCTTCAGAAGTAGGAAGGGTTTGTTATTCCTGCTACACTCTGATGCCAATAAAGATGGAATCCTGTGGCCTATTTTAGACCTGTGCCTTGTCCACGCCTTCCTTCGGAAGGAGAAATTCAAAATGCTCACCTTAGCCCAGGTCGTATCTGCCCTCTACCATGGAGACTGGATGGTGGCGTTGGGCCTATTTAAATACCGCCGTCCTGCAGGCCCGCCGGAGCTACCTGTGGTTTGTAGTGGGACAGGAACATTTTCAGTTTGCGATGCTCCGCTTTAGTCTCACCAGTGCCCCTCGTGTGTTCACGAAACTGATGGTGGTGGCTGCAGCACACCTTCGGAGGTTAGGAGTGCCAGTCTTCCCCTCCCTTGACGACTGGCTGTTGAAGGTGGGCTCGCCCGCAGGCAGTCATTAACCACCTCCCGAATATGGCGCACCTCCTGTCATCCTTGGGGTTCACTATTAACATGCCAAAGTCACACCTGACTCTCTCAGACGCTCCCTTTCATTGGAGCCATTCTGGACACGGTTCGGTTTTGTGCCTTTCCCCCGGGAAAGAGTTTCCAGGACATTTAGGCTTTGATCCCAATCTTTCAGCCTCGGTCCTAGATTTCAGTGAGGTCGGCTCTGAGGTTCCTGGAGCTAGTGGGATCCTGCTGGTCTAGCATGCCAAGTAAAATATGCGGACTCTGCAGTGGGATCTGAAGTCCCAGTGGGCCCAACATCAAGGGAACCTCTCCGACCACATTAAGATTCCAGAGAAGACTGCAGAAGATCTGCATTGGTGGTTGCTGAACCCTGATTAGCTCAGTGGCAGACTCTCTACCTCACCCAGAAGTGACAGCAGTGACCGATGTATTGCTTCTGGGTTGGGGTGCCCATCTGGGAGAGGTGGAGATCAGAGGCCTCTGTTCTCCGGCGGAATACTGGTTCCACATCAACTGTCTGAAGCTGAGGGCCATCCATTTGGCAATGAAAGCCTTCCTCCTTTCTATCAAGGAGAGGCTGTTTCAGGTGCTCACAGACAATATCACCGCCATGTGGTATTGCCACAAACAGGGTGGGTGGGATCTCTGATCCTGTACCAGGGAGTGCTGCGCCTCTGGAAATGGCTGGACCCCCAGGGGATTTTCCTGATGGCAAGCCACCGGACGAGCTCTTTGAACGCCAGGGCGGACAACCTCAGCCGTCAGGGTCTGGCAGATCACGAGTGTCAATTACACTCAGAGGTGGTGCAAGGCCTTTTCCGCGAATAGGGAGGATCTTGGCTTAATCTATTTGCCACGACAAAGAATGCTCTTCTGCAGGTTGGAGTTTCCAAGGCATCCCTCACTCAGAAGCAAGTGGTTGAAGTCATCTTGGCAGCCAGGTGTCCCTCAGCGAAAATTGTATATGCCTGTTACTGGTGCAAATTTGTGGTTTGCTGCGGCACACTCCAGATTGACCCCCTCCAGGCCATGTTATTGGAAGTTCTGTTGTTTCTTTGTCTCTTGCCCGGCAAGGCTTTGCTTACCTTTCGGCCCTTATGGTTGCCAGATCAGCCCTTCTTGTTTAAGTCACCATTTGTGATGTGATTTTTGAAAGGGCGACGTGTTTCCCCCTTGTCTTTTATAATGCCGAATTTGACCTTAATCTGGTCGTCACTTATTTGATGGGCACTCCGTACAAGCCGCTTCACAGCTGCCCCTTACAGCTCCTCGCATCAACATGGCATGTGAGTGAGCTTCAGGCTCTTTGTGTTAATCCACCATACACTACTATCACCCTGCTGGCATTCTATGCTCCACCTCTCCCCTCTAAGGTAGAGGAGAGGCTCCATTGTTTGGATCCCAAAAAAGTGCTCAGCTTGTACATTGATTATACCAAGGAACCAGGGCCAGACTGGGAACAGCAACCAGCCCTGGAAGGGTGGCTGCTCGACCATCCCTGGAAGCGGGAGGGGGGGGAGGGGGTTTGCCACGAAGCACCGCTCCTGCTTTTCTTACAGGGGCCCGTTATTGCAGCACTGCTGCAAAACCAGTCCCCTGTAAGAAAAGCGGCCCCTGTGACCACAAAACCGGCCCCACCCCTCCAGCCCACCGGGGAAATGCCCGGTGCCCGCTACGGCCAGTCCGGCCCTACAAGAAACACTGGGTGGGCGATCAGCTCTTTGTGCGGTTCTCTAGAGCAAAAAAATGGCAAGGGAGTGCATAAGAGGACCATCTTCTGCTCGATAGTACTCTGCATTAATATCTGCTGCGCATTAGCCAAAAAGCAGCCTCCAGAAGGACTGTGTGTTTATTCTTCCAGGGTTAAAGCTGTTAGCACTGCGTTAGCATGTGGAGTCCCTGCCCTAGACATATGCCAGGCAGCTACTTGGGCATCTGAAGCACTATTGTCTGGAGAGTCCGGTTCGCCGAGAGGGCCATTTTTCCTGCTCGGTCTTGCAGGTCTTTCCGGTTGAGTTCATTCACAGACCTGCTGCCAAATAGGTACTGCTGTGGTATGTCGATAAAGCAAAAGGAGGCACGCTAGGTAATGAAGTCCAGTCAGTCTTGTTAGCCTTTATTTGCACTTTTTTCCTTGAACATATATCCTTAATAACACATACTGCTCAGCCAACGGGTTTCGTTCCAAACAGCCGGAACTTCATCAGGGCTGAAACCAATTAACACAGAAAACAAATCAAGACAAGAGCAAAAGAACAAACTCAAACTATGACAAACACGACACAGGACATGCATAAGAAAGATCCTATATACACAACAAAATAAAAGATTAACTATGTCCCCATTCTGGAACAATTGTGGCCCCTAGTGGTGCTCAGTTGAAAAGTGATGATGGCTACGACTGGTCTAAACTAATTGGCCATGACGAGACCAGCATATGTAAATTAACAGAGGGTGAGAGACACACGGATAACAACAAACGTATCCTTCTGCATATGAAATGTATATGTAGTTGTCCTGTATATATTGTTTTAGTGTCTACTATTTGTTTTTTCTTATGTTGTGTTACTCTAATTTTGGTTATGTAACTATGTGCTTTAGGATACGTTTGTTGTTATCCGTGTCCTGATGTTGATGATGGAGGAGATGTGACCTCTAAGAAGTTGTGGCATGTGTGAATGATGTGTTGAAAGTGTGTGTTATGGCTCAATATCTAAGGAGGAATGGATAGTTGCACAGGATAACATTTTAGAGGAAGTATAACATTTAGTGAGAAAGGTAATACACAGAGAAAGTCGAGTCGATGCTGGTGCAAGACCATATATATTTTCAAGTGATTTCTGAATTGACAGCTGAGGGTGAGGGTGCGGGTGCGGGGTGAGAGACATCTTCCACCTAGCAATTTAAGGAGGAAGTTGGTCATGAGGGTCAACTGGGACAAGCTTTGACCATAAATTGAGTTAAAGAATACTTTCTTGTGGCCAGGGATGTATCGGAAGAAACTAAATGTTGGTGGTGGAGTGCTTCAGCATTCTACAGATCTAGGCAAACCATGGATGAGAGAATGTTTTGATTTCATGGGACCCATTAACTGTTTACCGCCAAATGTATGGTTTGCTTCATTCATGGTTGATAGTCATACAGATGGTTGGAAGCTGAGCTCATAAGTGAAATAACTAGAAGCAGAATAAGCGTTCTCAGAAAGATATTAGCAAGGGAAGCAAATCTATCTTATTTGGTTACAGATAAAGGCATGCAACTGACCTCTGAGGAGATGAATGAGCTTTTGGTACACAATGGTGTGACACAGTCGGCGGTTTACAATACCCAGTTGAATGGAATAGTAGAAAAAGCTAACCATCTTATCAAGTGTGTCATATAAATGGTGGTGAGAAGTAGAATGTAAGTAAAAAGACAGATTGTGAGGCTGTGTGGGCACAACCTGCATATATGACTAGAAGTACCGGCATTACACTGTTTTTGAGGATGAGAGGAAGGGAAGGCTAGAGCAAATTGATCAATCGCTGTTTGAAGGAGCTAACAGTGAAGCTGGAATAATTGTGTCCAAATCAAATAAAGATATTAAGTGTGTGCAGGAAGGAGTTTTGGTAAAGGTGAGACCAGGAAGAAAAAGTGGTGGTCTTTCCAAGTTTAGAGGGCTTTACAAAGTTGTAGCTGCAATATGGAATCATGTCAAGCTGCAAAGTGGTCAGAGTTGGAATTGAAGAGTAGTCTTTTATCAAAGAGATGCTCAAGTATAGATGGTGTCACAGAGGTTGATGATGACGAAGGGTGCAGTAGTGCCATGATAATGACATAATTGATTCTGGACTTTTACTTTGAAGACCCTCACCCGCACTCAAAATGTTCGTCTTGCTTTCTGAGTTTAAAATTGTTTGCATTTACTATGATAAATTAAACATTGGCACTGACTGGCACCTTTTTCTCTACGTTTTTGGAAGAAATAACCCCAAAGTATGAGGAAAATTCCAGTTTACTGAAAATATGAACTGTTTTACATAGTCTCAGAAAGTGTCAAGTGATTTTAGGTCACGTTTATAAATTGTTACTCAAATGTGTGCGCAGTATAAAATGTTTGGAGTCCTCTGGATTACTGGATTAGAACGTACTGCCATGTAATGCTAGTGGAATCATTGTATCTTGTCATTGGAATTATTTCATGTAATACCCTGGTTGGCAATGCCAGGATTTAATTTTCGTAGTTATCAGTGCTTATAGTTTATTTGAATGTGCTTACGTTAGTTTCCATTGTTTTAAAAAAGACCTTCTGGTTTAATTATTTGTCGCTTTTTTAAAAGGCTCTTGAAAGCATGTGGGTGCAGGCTCACAGAGAAGTTGCTGGAGGGTGCGCCGACGGAGGACACATTGGTTCAGAAGGAAAAGATGGCAGGTAAGCCACTGGCCAAATAGCCACAATGCTCTGTGAACTGCCTCCTGAAATGCAGTGATTTGCATCCAGTGTTCTTTGCAAATGTGTGCCAAGTCTGCAGGCCAGAGAGCACTCTTCTCTGCAGCATTGTTAAGGGTCAAAGATATGACAGGTTGAGTGAGTGATACTTGTGGAAAATCATACAAGGGTGAAAAACGATTTGCATTTTGCACCAGTCAGAAATCAGTAATATTCATTTTTACCAAATATAAAAACTAAGTAATGAGGATTGCTATAATTGGCTCTGCATTAGTGGTGAAGAAAATAAAATCCTGACTGTGTCCGCCCTTCTCCCTTAGCTTTGACTCAGCCTAAAATATTAGGATGCCCACTAATCGCAATTCTTAAAGCTTGCACCTTGAGAGTACTCTCTGATGATGCTTTAACTTTCACTCTTCAATGAAACAAGCTTGCCAAAACTGCTTTCCACTGTCTTTGTGTACTAAAAGGGGCCCAGCCGTTGCTAACACCCTCTTAAATCCTTGCCCTAGTGATGTCCTCCCTTGAAAACTGCTACAACTTAAATACCTGCCACTTCAACGCATTTTTCTCAAATCTCGAACAGGTCCAAATCTATGCAGCCTACTTTTTGTTCAGTTTGAAATAACAGGACAACATCACTTCGGATCTTGCACTCCCTGTGTGGGCTCCAGTCACTGAAAATTCAGCATTCACAATTCTCCATCCTTCATGGCCGATTACCAAAGATCCTCACAAAACTGTTCTCCCTAAGTATCCAACCAGAACCTTTAGATCTGCTAGCACCTACCCAACCAACCCAATACAAGAGATTTGGTGGTCAACTATTTGATGTTCTGGGCTCCTGCCTGTATATGTAAATATGATACATGAACGTGGCTTTGCCAAGTTCAGAACACCCTGGAAGACCAGTGTGTTCTACCCTGCATTTTTATAATCCCTTTTCAAATCATTCCTCTGCAGTCGGTCATCTAGGTGTGGCTTGCCTGATGCCTTCGCTCTGTAGGTCTCCTTCACTTGGCTTTCAAAACTCTGTTCTTTTAAGGCTGTGTCCTTTATTCATAATGTTTTATGACGGGGCCTTGAAATGCCCCGCTATTATGTGACAAAACACCTATTTATAAGTCACCAGGTTATGCAAAGCAGCATCATAACATCTAAAAATCTTGAATATATAGTCGAAAGTGGTCTAAGGCCACCAGAGGTTGGTTTGTGTGTCTTACAAAAAGACGGTCATAATTACAGTGGAAGTGATTAAACATGGAGTCGAAAACCTATTGGTTCTTTAATACCTATAAATGAGAATGAGACCATGCATTAATGATTAGCCACCCCTCTGGAGTGGTTTCTAGATGATGGCTCAGAAGTTAAACAGTCATGGTGTTTTGTTAGATGTATTTATGTATTATGTAGCACAGATTTTGCTATTAGTATGGCCTTGCTGTGTTGCGTCCGGTACCTTCTTTCTTTGATTAAAGGATTCAATCAAAGACTGGAGTCTGGCTTTGTGTGGGAGCTGCAACATCAGTAGTACATTTGTGGCCTGTTGCCTTAAGATATGCTGTCACCTTAAAAGCCAAAAAAATGTAGGTTTTGTAGGCTAACAAATGCATGCTTATCACAACCTCCAAAGTTAAATGAAGCAGATCCAGTGGTCTGGGCTTACCACCCAAGTTCTGTCTTTAGTGACTCATGCTCCCTGTCCATCTTAAAAGCATAAAGCACCACATGAAGTTCAGAAATACTTTGAAGACTTGCATTTTCTAGATATGCTTCTGACTATCTTGTACGCCAGTGAGTAAACCCCAACGTTAGGTAGCACTTTATAAATTACCATAAATGATTGTTGTTTACAGTAGGTATATTTTGATCATCCCACTGAGCAGGTCAAAAAGGAAAAAATAAAATGATAATAACTCATTGTTATTATCATTTTAGTTTTCCGTTGTTGCTCAGCTGGGTAGGGGCTGGGCTGTCACATAGTAATTTGGGTGGATCGCACTGTGTTAAGTGTGCATGAAGGTTTGGCTGGCCGTCTTGAGCCGGCCAAACCGTTATGCGCACTTTACATGTTCTCCACCCAGGCTGCATTACGGCCTGGGTGGAGAACATGCCCAGGCTACCAGTCCCTAGCTGAGCGCAGAACGACGGCGCTCAGACCAATCGTAACCCTGCATTGCAGCGTTGTGATTAGCTCAGAGGAGCCTGAAAGCCTGGGTGTTTCCTGTTCCTGCTTCCTGCCCTAGAAGCGGGCAAAGAGGACCGAGAGGCAGCGGCACACAGGTAAGTAATTATTTCATTTTTTTTATTCCCTCCTCCCTCCACCTCCACTGCGACCTGACCCACCCCCACCACCGACGTTAAATAGCAGCCACCACTGCTAGATTATGAGGTCAAATGGTGCTGACCGAGGTCTTGCTAAAGCATTTAGGTACTGTTGGAATTGTTGGACTTGCTCATTGCCCAGCAAGTTGTTATGATAGTGAGTTAACTTTAGTCAGTGGTGTTGTTTCTGGTCTTTGATAGCTATCTAATTTCTTTTTTGGCAGGAGTGGGATGAATGTGAGGTGTTCTATTTAACATGTTCTGTTGTTGATTGGTCTGAGGTGTATCAGGTGAGGTGTTTGCTGTGATGAGCTGTGTGTGAGGTTGTCTGTCTACTGTGTTGTATTGGATGTCTTCCCATATGTTGTTTTCTAGCGGTTGCTGCTGCTATAAGCACATTGATACCCAACTGTATTGATGTGTTTGTAAATTATTCTTTCCAATGTGCTCTGTCAGATGCAGGGTTGTAGTTAAGTGTTTTGGGTGCACTATAATGATCGCTTAAATAGCTTATGCGTGTTGGATGTGTTTGATGTGTTCTGTACAACGTGTTCTGTTAGATGTTGACCGGGCCTATGGGAAAGTATAAACAGTGACATACTTGCAATTATAGGTGACAAGCACACATAGCAGCAATTTAATTCCGGAAAAAACAACAGATAAGTGAGAGGGTATGTTACTGTTTCTTTCACTTGAGAAAAGGTGTGATGAGATTATGACTGTTTTCATAACCTATGACACTCCAGTGTGGCTAAACAAAGTCTCAGCATAATTGTTTTTGTAAAGTGTGGTTCGGATCAGGAGATATCTTTTTGTCTCAGTGTCAAGCCTCTGCATCAAACTCAGCATGAGGTGAGCCATCACTTTTCCGATCGGAGGACATAGCCAGCTACATCTAGAGGGTGTGTGGGGCTTTTGAGTCTCTCCCCGGGTGAAGGGATGACTTTTGGAGGCCCTAAGGGCAAAGGGAGATGGGTAGGAGGAGGCACCTTCTTTTTTGTTTTGACATTACTCTACCTCTCCTGTGTGCAGGTGCCCAGTAGGCACAACGATTGTTTAACAACTCCTCCTAAAAATTGTGTGTCTGATCAAATTAACTAAGCCAAAAGTCTAACGTGATAATCTGTGTGTGGTAATGCAAGGAATGTAAAACAGTAACCTACAGCACTGCAACTACTGTATAATTATACTGCTGAATCAGCATCACAGTCACTCCATTTATTGTACAAGAACTGGTGTTTTAGGCACCTCTTTGAATTTAATGCAAAAACCCAAAATCTGTTACCGCATTAAATTATCAATGGAACATACTTGTGGTCATGTGTGTAAATATACTGCAAGAACAAGTATTCGCATAGTAGTCGGCTGCCTGACATTGTTCTTATGTGATCAGAATCAAGAATCACCATATTGTATATAACATCACAGTATATTGTGCGTTGGTGCCTGGACTGCAACAATAAAGTGCTGAGAGCAGCGACTCAGTACCTCAACCATGTGATTAACATTTCATGTACCTACAAATTATAAATACCATCAAATAAAAAGGGTAGGCATATAGGGAAATAAGAGCTCTGGGTTATCTCCGAAACGCTAAGAGGCAAGTGATATTGGTTAAACCAAACTAGATGTTGGGGTGATCACATCTCATATTTATACTTAATACAAATGTCCAGTTTCAGAACTAATTAGGGATATTAAATTCCCTCATAATTCCACTCCACTCAAGGCCCACCATCTGGGCCTTGCCCCACCTTTTCACTTCGGAATGGCACTCATAGCACCACCTCAACCAAACAGGCTTGAATCCTTGTCCAGAACCAACAGAAGGGAATAAAGGTTGGACTAACACCATGGGTTGCATCGAGGGTTTCATATGAGTGTTAAGACCATGAGGGCAAGGCAGAGACACACTGGAATTGGGTACTAATCGCTTAATAGCCTACCACCAATTCATGCCCTTTGACCACTGATGAGTTAACAAAATTTGCGCCCTCAGATGAGGCTTCGTATGTTTTTTTACACAATCTGTATTTAAAAACCAGAGTGCACAGTGTGCCAATAAACAGTAACACACAAGAAGCTACAAATGGCACCAGCTAAACGTATACTTCTTTTACAGACATCAGTATGTAGACGGGTTAAATTATATGGGCGGGAAAACTGCTCAGAGGCTTCAAGCAGAATACAGTTGCTGACTCTAGTGGTCTCTAAGTTAGGCCACTGAGCTTCATCTCCTCTTGGGCTAGGGTTTTGGACTGTGTCTCCTGATCTGTACAAGTTCCTGTTGTTCAGGCAGTTAAGGAACTAGTTGACCAGTACATGAACTGATCGACTACTGGTTCCTGCTCACCTTCTCCTCATGCGATTGTCCTCCCTTGACCTGCAGGGATAATGGAATACATTCACAGGCTATGAGGCAGCTTTCTTTTGTTGACAGAGACTAGGTTCTGTAGGATCCCATCGTGTGTTAACCTTGATACAAACCTTACTTCCCCATATTGATGAACAGGCTCTTTATACATGGATATCTAGACAAATGTGGGACGGTGAGTGGTCTGGTACCTATAGCATGTCACAAACTTTTAAAAAGACTGACGTTTTCGATGGTTTCTGAGGTTCGTTGTTTCCTGTTTTCTCTAAGTTAGGGTGAAGAATGTTTAAGTGAGCTACAAGATAGCCCTTCCTTGCACGTGCAGCCTCTGTTCCACTTGCTACCAATCAAAACCCTACTTGGCATCTTGGCTTCCACACTTCTGCAGTTTGTTTTGGCAAGTGACATTTTGAGTTTGAAAAAAACTGATGATTTGCACACCAGAAAAGTGCAACTCGAAAGTGAGAGAGGAGTACAAGGAAAACAAGGACAGTGCACTTACTTTTGGGTCTGACAAACTTGCTTTGAACTGCATCATCATAACAAATTAATTGCAAGTATACAAACGCATCGGTCAAACTGCATCATAGAGTCTGTAAAATAGTCTTGGTCGTGAGTGGCTTTTGTCTGTTTTGTATTGTCAACAGTAACCCAAATGAATGATGAATATCTCCTTGTGTAGTATAGCAAGTAATTTAATTGCTAAATGGAAAAAAGAAGACAGATGTGTTTTTGGTAACTAATACATGTAGTGAGTTAACTGGAAAACGTACTTGGGAATATAGAGATTGCCCACCTTAGCAAGTCATTCCATATGTACCTCAATCAATCAATCAATCAATCAATCAATCAAGCATTTGTATAGCGCGCTACTCACCCGGAGGGTCTCAAGGCGCTTGGGGGGGGCGACCGCTACTGTTCGAACAGCCAGGTCTTGAGTTGCTTCCTGAAGGAGAGGTGGTCTTGGGTAAGGCGGAGGTGGATGGGTAGGGAGTTCCACGTCTTGGCAGCCAGGTAGGAGAAGGATCTTCCTCCCGTTGTGGCTCTTCGGATGCGGGGGACGGCGGCGAGGGCGTGGTTGGTCGATCGTAGCTGGCGGGTGGGAGTGTAGAAGGTCAGACGGTCGTTGAGGTATCTGGGGCCTTGGTTGTGGAGAGCTTTGTGTGCGTGGGTGAGGAGTCGGAACGTGATTCTCTTGCTAACGGGGAGCCAGTGCAGGTCTCTCAGGTGTCCGGCGATGTGGCTGTGTCGGGGGATGTCCAGGATGAGTCGAGCTGAGGCGTTCTGGATGCGTTGGAGTCTTTTTTGAAGTTTGGCTGTGGTTCCGGCGTAGAGGGAGTTGCCGTAGTCCAGTCGGCTGGTGACGAGGGCCTGGGTGACCGTCTTCCTCGAACAAATTCCGACGTGCTGTTTGTGATGCTCGGCTGCAAGCACAGTGGCACCTCCCCTAGACATTAGAGATTATGTTTCTTTACAGATGGACAAAGTAGAGATTACATTTTATGTGGACCCTTTATAAAACACACAGCCATCTTCTTAATACTTGTCCGCTCATATAGTGTTTGCTTATGAGCATGACAGAGTTTCCTGCACCCAGCTTGTTTCTGCAATCCTCAAATGCAGCATTGCAGGTTCCTACGTAATGTTGTCTAGCATTGAAAGATACATTACCTGGCTGTTTACAGCAAGAACAGCAAATGCATACCTATAGCTGTGGTAGGCAATAAAGGACTTAACAGATTTACCCAATTCACCCAGTCAGAAGTGCCTTGGATCTTCACTCCTACTCATGTACCTGCAGTCTCTAAAGCTGAGTATCTCGGAACACTTTAAAAGAGATACATATTTTTATTTATTTTTATATGCAAATTAAATAAAAAATGTTTCTTCTTTTTTTACCAAAATCTAAAACTGACCTTGCAAATTAGTTGTGGACAAACATTTGACAATATATTTTGAAAGTGGGTAAAATGATAATGTAACCTTCTGTAGTGGAAAGAAGGCACTCTCCCTTTAAGCCTCGGGGCTGAAAATGCTATCCGCTGTAGCACACTTCAGGCAGCAGACTCTCTGTTCATCTTTCTGTGAAGCTAGAATCCCTGAGCACCTAGCTGTGCACTGTTTTTGCTCTCTCATGGTTGGAATTTGACAGTACCCAACATCTTTTTGGGGCAGGTTTGTGAGAAACATCATGGCTTTCATATTTGTGAAATACCCTTATTGTGGTAAAAAGAAGTTGATAACAAACGATAAATGGTGATCCATGGGCATGTGAATATTGTACTGGGTTTGCAGGTCTGGGGCATGAACCTTGCTCTGTACATGGATCCTTTTTGTGATTCATAGTACCTCAGCACCTACATTGGCACTTGAGCTGCTTTTTTAGGTATTGTGGTACTGTGAATCCTAAAAGAAAGATCCAGGGATACCCGAAATTAGTAAAAACAAAATTCTTAAGGTATCGCCTTGGTCTACTCCTGGGCACCCAGAACCTCCCACCCTGGCTGCGGGCCCCGACCATAACCTCCTGCAGCCTGTGCAACAATGGTCTAGGAGAAATTTGCACCTACTCTGCACCTGCAATGAGATGCGGCAGGAAAGGATACAGTTGCTAAAGGTCCCCTTCAATCAGAGGGGAATTTGCTCACGGAGGCAAGCAGTCCTGGCATGCTTCGACCCAGGGACTCCACAACTAAATTGCAGACTAGTAAGTTTTCTAAGGCCAGCTGAACAAAAAAATGCCCTCAGCCGCCGTCCGAAGAAACAGCCAGACCACTAGATGAAGTCTTAGTAGGATCCCATAGTTGGGCCATCAGAAATCGTTTTTACTCAGGCCTTGTCTCTTAGGAGTGCTAGCAACTACACACTCTGAAAAATCCTCTGACCCAGCAAATGTATTTATTTTGTATTTATTCAAGCCATGTTGGCCACCTTTGAGGAGAAACTCCCACACCTATTGCTGCACCTTCTGAAATGGTAACTGCAAAGGAATGTTTTCTGTCTTGTGGCCTGCTAATCAGTGCAAATTGGTGAGCTTTTACCAAAATATAAAGATTGAAAATGTCAAAAATGAATTTCCCATAACTAAAAAAAGGCTGCTGTGCGCAGTCAACAAAGGCTCAATTTAAAAATAAAAAGAGGCTGCTGCGGCTGTCCATGGTGTATTGGGTACAGGGCAGAGGATGCCCGCTGGTTGCAGGATGGACACAGGACCTGGATGCTTCAAAGCCTGTGCACAGCCGGGGTGAGCCGCCCATTGCATGGAGGGAGCATGGTCTGGACAAAGGCAAGGTACTGCAGGCGACCCCTGCTGCACACTGCCGATGTTGTGAAGTGCCTCGCCAAAGGGCAGGCTCGCTGCTAAATCCTGTTGTGCGCAGCCAAAGGCCGTGCGTAGCGTAGCTAAGAAATGAAGTATAATATATATATATATATATATATATATATCAGTCACTGGAAAAACCACTTTTAAAAATGGAGTTATGGTTCTGGCTCAAAAGTCCGAAACCATAAAATGTGTTAGTTATGTTTAGTAATGCCTACAACACATACTGTAACTCTTGACGTCTGTCTTGCTCAAAACAATTTGCTGACGGCACATGGCAGACTATGGTATGAGTTGTGTGAGTTATTAAGCAGAACTATTGAATTTCTGTAATTTTGGATGTTTGTGCCAGAGGCATACCTGAGTTTTTAACTGTGGCTTTTTAGTGCAATATGTCTCAGGCACCCTAGCCCCAGGCAGATGCAGCACCCAGAAAGTAAAGAAGTCACTCATATCAAGCTGTCACAATTACCTGCAAGGCGCATTGACTTGTTTCTTTTGCAAATTTGTTTCATGAGTTACCACCATCCCCATAGCATTTCCACCCTCAGCCCTTCTGTCACCTGACATGTCTAACACACATACTTTATGTGACAAACACACAGTTGCATCCCCAAAAGAAAACGGACCACATGCTATTTGTGGGAAAACTGTCTCAAGTTTGTTCATATTTTGTTATGCAGTACACAGGCAGGGTTAACTTTCGGGTGATCAAATGTGTGCAGCGCATTTAGGACTTACCACTGACACCCATCCTGAACCAGTCTCAAGCTACCGGGAATCACAGTGATATCTTATTAGCCATCCGGCGCTCTATATTTTGCATTGGGGCTGCAGCCCAATACAATGTAATGGTTGCTGCACCCGTGCCAACACGGAGCGAGGTAAGGCCGACCCCCAGCTGTCTGGATATCAGCTGTCCCTTCTAGCATGACGGGGTTGCCGTTAGGTTCTTTTCATGGCCCCATATTGCCTGAGGATATCATATTTAGTTGCCCCATCTCCATCTGATGGGGTATTATTTGCTTTTTGCACTAGGATCACCTAGTAACTCCGTTTGCGATGCTCTACAGAGATTGGTTGTTCTTTTTGGCGCTCCTGTTTATGCTGTGTGTATGAGTGGCAAATTACTCTGCTGCTGCCACCACTGGAAAAGAGAAATATCAAGCTGGCGAGCCCACCTAAATACCCCTCCCAATCCCCGGGCCGGACGGGATGTCATCCGGTTGGGGTCAGGGGACGCAATTTTGTGCTGGCCGTGGCTACCTTACTCTGCCAAGTGGCCACTGAAGACATACTAACTAGGCAGTGAGGAAACACTGTGTGGTTGTCCCCTTTAGTGTCCCCCCTGTGTGTTACGTTGCCATCCACCTAGTGTTTCCAGCCCTAGCCCTTCTGTCATCTGAGATGTCTAACACAAATACTTTCTGTGATAAACACACAGTTGCTTCCCCAAAAGAAAACCGACTACACGCTATTTGTGGGGAAAACTGTTGCAGGTTTATTCATATTTTGTTATGCAGTACACAGGTACGGTTAATTTATGGGTGATCAAACACATGCAGCGTTGTTTAGGACTAACCACTGACACCCATCCTGAACCAATATCAAGCCACCGAGAATGACAGTGATGTCTTTTTAGCATCCGGTGCTCTTTATTTCGCATTGGGGTTGTGGCCCAATACAATTTAATGGTTGCTGTACTCGTGCCACCATGGTGCGAGTTAAGGCCAACTGTCCCTAGCCGGATTATTGGGTCACCATTGCGTTTTTGTCATGACTCCCTATGGCCTGAGGTATCATATTGGGCGGCCCCATCTCCATCTGATGGAGTGTTATTAGCTATTTGCATTAGGATTAGCCGTAAGACCCGCCATGGCTCAGAGTGGTCTACTGCGACCCAGAGTTCCCCCACCTGTATGACTCTAGGGTTCATTCATCTCAACCAAATGATTTCAGGACCAACCAAATATTCCTTGCAAACAAGTCATTGCCCAAGTGTCATAGGTGCACCATATCCTGGGCAAAGTAGCCAGGTGCCCCTGGTGAAAAGTGGACCATGCCTCACAAAGCAGAATCCAGAGTTCCTCGTGAACTTCTGCATTGTTGCATTCACCCTTCTTCTAGAGGCTTCCCTGCTGAGTGTGACCAAGCCCCACCGCCACTCACCCCTGGGGCTTATCTCAGTTCAGATTATGTTGCAGGGAACCAGGTCTGATGCCAGTCTAATCAGTGTCGCCCTCATGGCATGAAGCAGCAGACCCCTCCCAAGTGTGGTAAGGTCATTACCCCAAACGTCTATCACCAGTATGTCAGACGCATTCTCTCCTGCCCTCAGGGTGTGCCTTAGTTAGGTTCCAGCATCGTCCACGTTATGCTGGGGGTGCTGATCCAGGTTACATGCCGCTCCATTCATTTAAGCTCGCCCATCTTGTTGCCCTAGCCACAAAAGAGTGGCTGAAAACCCAGTACATGTGTGCAAGGAAAAGGAACACTTAAATACTGGGGCTTGAGGGAACTGGGAATACCCGCCACGCATGCATGTGCCTGTGTGGTGCACCCGTGTTCGCCGCACTGACACCCCTGTTACCTCCCAACCGAACTACTTCCCATGGTTTGGGGCACTCTCTCATCCAACATTTGCCACACTTCATGTTCAAACGTTTATTCAACTCTTCACGCGCTACTATATCTACAATGTCATTGTCAAACTTCTGCTGTGTGCCAAGCGTTGGGCCACTTTGCTGCTCACCATTGGGTTCCTAGTATGGCTCCAAAACCTTTTCGCCCTGATGCATACTTGAAGAGCCTTAGCTGTTGGTCGGTAGCCCGGGGGGTTCACCAGATCAGCACTCAATTGAACTCTCTCAGGAAGGTGGCCTACATGGCCAGGTCTTGTTTGATCCTTTGATTCAGCCGAATCAAGTGATGCTTCCTGACTAACTTGGCCGAGGCCCTTGCAAATCTGCGTGTGAATGGCCTTCCTGCAACAAAGTTGAGCCTGCCCAATAGGCTTTGAATGGTGCCCAGTGTCATCTTTTCTCTAGTTAGAATGTTCTGGATCTCTGTGCAGAGGGACTATTTTATCCTGCGGCAAGAGACAAATCTCCTTTGATGTGTCCAGTTTTATGCCCAGGAATGTTAGGGCATGGGTGAGGCCCTGGGTTTTATCAGTGGCCAGTGGCACTCCAAACTCGATGCAAAGTTCCTGCCAAGCTAAGAAGGTCTCCTGACAATCATTTGTGTCTGCCTCCCTGTTAAGCAAGAAGTCACCCAGGTAGTGCATGCCGGGAGCTTTCTTTTTTAGAGCCCACTCCAAAAAGGAGATGAACGCTTCGAAGTACAAGCACGACACTGAACAGCCCAGAGGTATGCAATTGTCAAAGTAAACACGGTCACATCACCGCATGCCGAGCAGGTGGAAACTGTTGGGGTGGACTGGTAATAGTCTGAAGGCAGATTCTATATTTGCTTTCGCCAACTGTGCATGCGGTCCTGCCTGGCCAGTCGATGCCACTGCATCGTCGAAGGATGCATATGTCATTGAGCATGAGACTTCTGCAAGGCAATCATTCAATGATGTGTCCTTTGGGTAGGGCAAATGATGGATGAGGTGGAATGTTCCCTGCTCCTTTTTGAGGACAACACCTAGTAGAGACATAATAAAGTTCTCTAGTGGAGGGGATTTATAAGAGCCAGCTACTTGCCCTAATTGGAATTCTTTTGCTAATTTACTGTCCACCACTAATGGCAGATACATGGCTGACTTCAAATTCTTGGCTGTTCTTGCTACCAGTGGACCTGTGTAAGGGATTACAAAGCTGTCTCTGAAACCTACAAACAGTAGTTCTCGAGCATCATGCCAGGGTCAATCTGCCAGTAATGCTGCTAACATGTCAAATTTGGTAGGCAAGGGAGCTAATGTGTCAGCAACCTTATGTCTGGTTTGTACCGGTGCTGGGCTATGCGCCTCGGGGTTTGTCTTTCCATGGGCCCTGTCTCCTACATGCTGAGACCTGGTGGGCCAGAAGTACTTGGCGCATGTGTGGCTAAACTTACATGCCATCCCCCATGTGCATGCCCTGCTGTTGTAGAGGCGGCACACTGAATTGCCCTGCCTCCAAGTGTGCTGGCCCCTGTATCGAAACCCCATTTGCTCCCTCTAAAGGGCTGCCGCCCTGCTGTGAAGTCCTTCCTATTGTATGTGCCCCTGTTGAATCCTTCTCTGGGTGCATAAACCTTGTAGCCTCAATCCCTGGGTGCAGGTGCATTACTGGCCCCCATTTGCTGTATCCCAATCTCCACATCCTTGCTGTCCCATGTCATTGTGTGTGTGTGTTTTCCATCGTTGGCCTGAACTCCCTTTCGTATGTTAACAAATCTGTCCCCCCATTGAGTTTGCTCTCATCTTGGATGGTCCTATTGTAATTGCATAGCGCTGCCTTGCTCTGGGAACGTTTTCATAATTATAGTTCATAGGCTTGAGAAAGCCTCAAGCCAGTTGTCCAATGTCAGTTCGGGCCTGGCTCTACACTTAGGTTTCCTGTCCTCTTCCTTGCCTATCAGTATGGTTAGGTAAGTGCCCTCCTTGCTGTGTGTCAGTAGCGAGAACATATCTATACATTCCCTTATCCAAATACTTTCCTTTGTGGCTAAGGCAATTCTCCAAGCTGGCAATGTCCACACCCTGCTTTGGCCTTGCCCCCATGTACCTTTTTCTACCTGCCAAAGTGCTGGACTCCGCCAGGGTTTTTACTGTGTCGATGAGACCTTGCATCAGGTCCATAATCTTAACCAACTGCCCCTGTATCATCAGTTTCTTTGGGGCACTGGACTGCTTCCCCTTCGCGCTTGCTTCAGTCGGCTGTACGGCGAGCTGTCTCGCTATGGGTTGGCTCCCTGTGCAGGGTTCGGGCAGTTTGACATCTGGGGGAGCTGAGTCTAGCAGTGTTTTCCTCTGCTTGGGGGTGTTGCTTGGTCCTGCTGCCTTTTTTCTCGAGGGTGGTGGAGGTGTACTGGTTCAAGGAAGCCAAACCTGAGTCTTCGTCCTGCGGTAGACAGTTATCATCTGCGGTCGTGTTTTGGGGGGGCCACGAACGGCGATGCTCCTTGATCCGCCAGAGCCGGCATGGCCCAGTTGGCTCCCTGTGCAAATGCTGTGAATTCTGCCCAGAAAGCTGCGTCAGCTGCTGCGCCGGCGAGCTTTGATCCTCCATTCCTATCATGGCTCTGTGTCGCGATGGGTAGGGTATCCTTTTGCCTTAGTGTTCTTGCTTGGAATAAACAATGTAATATTTATTTTTTATTTATTTTAAAGGTTTTGTATAGCGCTGTCTAGACCCAGAGGTATCAGAGCGCTTTACAGCAGCAAGAGCAAGGCAAATATCAATGGAACAATGGATACATACAAAATACAATAAAGGACGTGAGACATCAACACCGAATCCAGAGCAAGGCAAAGATCTTAGGATCAAAGGTTACAGACAGTTAAAAAATAAGGGTGTGTGTGTGTGACAGAGGAACACACAATGAAATATACAAAGAAACGTTTGTGGGGGTATAAGGGATGGAGTTACTGAAATGAGGTCAAAACAATTAACCAAATTAGGGGACATAAAATGCTGGCTAGGCTAGAGCCAGCGTTAACATAACACTGTACAGAAAATTAAAGAAATGTGGTTGGAACAAAAATGAATGAGGGGCCATGGAGAGCAAAGCAAAGGTAAACAATGAGGAGAACACAGGGAAAAAAAAAGGCCAGCAGATCAGCAGAGAGATGACCTGAACACAGGAGTCCGAAAGAAATCGGGTTCAGAAAGATTCAAGGGCTCCAGTATTTATTGAGGAGATGGCATTTAAGGTCTCTTTTGAAGCCAGGGTAGGAGGGGTTGCAACGAATGACCCTCGGTAGGGCGTTCCAGATGCAAGGCGCATTTCCTGAGAAGGAGCAAGTCTGTGTAGATTTCTTTTTTAGTAACGGGGGAACAAGAAGAAGAGCATTGGAGCTCCTCATCGGTCTGGCACTTCCCGCTCTTGTGAGTTTATTGTTTAAGTAGTCCGGGGATAGAGCGTGAAGTGCTTTGCCGGTGATGCAGCCGGTCTTGTAGATGCATCTTCCTTCGATGGGGAGCCAGTTAAGGGACTTGAGGGCAGGCGTGATGTGTTCATACCGTTTGCAGTCAGTTATAAGCTGGGCAGCCATGTTGAGCATAGATCTGAGGGGAGCGAGGTGAGTTTTAGGGGCTCCGATGAGTATAGCGTTACCGTAGTCAAGTTTAGAGAGGACTAGCGATATAATAGTTACATGTATTTTGTGTATGTCTGTTCTAGCTCTGCACTGCTTGTGCATTGGTGGTCCCCAAAGCTGTCCCATTATCTGGTGCTGATTAAGTACCCTGCTGTGGCCCCTACCCTTGCTTGCCACCAAGTTTACCACCTTCCCATTATTGGGTACTTACTCCTTGGATGGCGCATGGTGTGAGCTTGTCTGCAATACCTCTTTAGGGAATGCTGTCGCCCACCAAAACGTGAGCTTTTGTCTGGAATGAGAAAGCAAGTCATAAAGCTGTCCCGCCCTAATGAAAGCTCTGGTCCGCCCTGAGCGCCACAGTGCTCCCTCCCCTTGTGTACCCAGTCGCACCCCTTTACTACTAGGTTTGCAGTTTCTTTGCTAAATGACGATGCCGCTTTTGATCCGCATTGGCGCAACCTTGCTCTTACCCAGTTGTTGTGTCTCTGTGGTTGCTCCCCTTGTTTATGTGATATAGCTGTGTGCTAGATGATTTCTGAAACTGGGAGAATTTGTTAATGCCTCGCTTGCTTTATCTCCTCTTTGCTGTGCCACCTTGCACCTCTGTCATGCCTTGTACTCTCCAGTTGTGGCATGTTTGCGTGGGCGGCGGCGGTGAGTTCCCTGACGCTGGCATGTAAGACTGTATCCATAATCCTGTCCGCTGCTTAATTTAAGTAAACAGTAAATCTTATGTTTGTGCTGGTAAATCATATCCAAATCATCCCCGCCGGGCCTTTTGACGCCTTACCTGTGCAATCAGCAAATAAGGAGAAAAGCACTGTTCTGTTACTTATACTCGTGTTACGCTCACAAACTTGTTAAATTAATCAATGCAGGAAAGTCAAGCTAAGAATGCATACATGCACTTTTCACAAACGTCATTCCATTTTTTATTTTTTGGGGGGGAAAGGTAGCAACCATGCGCACAATAAATTGACCAGATACACAACAAGCATTGGCAAAGCCAGTCGGTCTGAGCAATGTGAGAGCTATTGGCGTTGTCAATGTGTTTCAGCATTTCATGTCAAGATGGTAAGTGTTCCAGAGTCAGATGCAGCATCCAAGCACCCACAGCTGATGCATTGTTCCAACTTAGTATAACCACAGGCATACATGAAATACGAGTGCTGCCAAAATTACCTAGAAAAATCATGATACCTATTTTGTTCACCTCTCAAGAACAGAATGTATCATCTGTCTTAGTGCAAATCATACTCGTGACTTGCATGTAATACACACACCAGCTGCAGGCACTCAACCCACTGAGCTATGCGACTGGCTAGAAGTATCACGACCAACAATCATCAAAATGCAGAGATCATTGCATGCGTAGATTCAAATGCAGGAATCCTTTATTAAATCTATTCCCTCTTCCTACTACATGATGTTTTGCGGGTCACTGTTGTGTCTGTCTGGTTTGACATAAACATGGTATAGTCTGAGCATACCTCCTTTGCAGTCAGTGAATTAGATTTTTAATGACCACCTAGATGTCAAGGCCATTGCACGAAAGTGGCAAGCCAGCTCATTAGGCCACTGTAATGTTATCGCTGGGTCACGTGGCTGGATCCTGGCAGGGCTAACTCGCCATTTGGCCATTCTGAGGTTGATAAAATGAATCCTGTTAATTTGTATAACCGTAACGAATTCTTGCAGTATTTAGATATGTCAGCCTTAAAGCGTTATGTAATAGTATTGTATATTTTTTTACCACTGTCGTTATATTGATTCGCACAGGACTTAGAGACCCTTGCACATCAAAGTGCCTCCTTGGTGCCCCTGGTAGGTTGCAGTTTTCGAAATCTGAGTAATGTGAATTTACTTGGGTGCTGGCACAAGCGTTTACCAAACCTACATCTAAAAGGCGGGGTGGAGTCTGTTGAAAATACCTTTGTTCATTTTATCTTGCAATAAGCCTTTTACTGATCATTTGCTTTCAAACTGTAATTCTGCAACATAATAAACCATGTGCTTGCTTATGTACTGTGCGCTGTATTCTAAAGCACAAAACGCTTACTGTACAGATGCACTCCAGCGCCTAGGAGTGCAGTTGGTGGCATGTGGCACTTTACAGTGACCATCCAGTGAATTTAAACAAGCCCTTCCCACAGCCTGTTTTATTAGTAACCAGCAAGTCCATTGTGACATGTTTCTGTTTTTTGCAACTATCTCGGGGTGGGGAGGAAGGTGAGAATGAGTGAATGAAGGGCAGCTGAAACGAAGCGATCACATGGTCTTGCAAGGCAATGGAGACCATGGAAGGGATTGCTGATGTACTGTGCGCTATATTCTAAAATACAAACTGCTTACTATACAGATGCACTCCAGCGCCTAGGAGTGCAGTTGGTGGCACTTTACAATGACCATCCTGTGAATGGAAACAAGCCTTTCCCGCAGCCTGTTTTATTAGTAACCAGCGAGCCCGTTATGACATGTTCCTGTTTTTGTAACTATCTCAGGGGTGGGGAGGGGGGTGAGAATGAGTGAGTGAAGGGCAGCTGAAACTAAGCAGTCATGTGACCTTGCAAGGCAATGGAAACCATGGAAGGAATTGCTGATGTACTAAGAGTCTCTATTGAGAGCACTTCCAGCGTGAGACATCCAGCAACTTGCCCACCTGCCAGGCTTAACTCCAGACCGGAAAATTCCTGAAGAGAAGGCTGACATCAGTGTTGTGCGCGCTACTAGTCCAGCGGGCGCTGGGTGGAGAGGAAAGCTTCTTACATTTCTCAACTCAACCTGGGCTCTGTGCCTGTCTGTATGCACAGTGCACAGGACAGGTGGTCACTAGTGACTTAGATGGCCACAACTGGGTCGTGACTCCACCCCAACAGTGCTTAATTTGTAAAAATAATTAAATAAGTGCCAGGGCCCTCGTCACCCACCCATTGCCCCTGCCAGCACTACCAATGAGAGTACTGACAAAACTACTAACCATCACACTCCTACAAGTGTGACATTTCAGACTATTCCAGGCCCCCAAAGGTATTAGTTATTTTTTAATGTATATTTAATTTATAACTGTTGTACTCATATCTTAATTGGACAAACAGCGGCACCATGTGGCAGATTGTCATGAGTGCCAGCATGAGTCAGTGCCACTGGCTCAAATTAAGCACTGCACCCAACCCAGAAGTTATCTGCACCAAGGTGCAGCGATGCGGCTCTGTCCGGAGTGGGCCACTTGTGAGGCACCACACTTTCTTACTTCAATTTGCTGGGTTGGCTAAGACATTGTGTTCTTCAATATCTCACAGGGTTAAAGGCACCTGCTGCAGAGATCTTTATGTAGACAAAATCAAAGGAGAATGAATCACAAAACCTGTTAATACCAGGGTCTAGGGTTCTGATGTATCGAAGACCCTCATTCACATTCGACAATAGGTGCAGTATATCTTGGTTCTGCACCCTGTCGGCTATATGAATAGCCTCATCACTGGGTCTTTTATCACTCGAACACTGGGTTCTCCAAGTGATCTCCATTTTCCACCCGGAGGTAGACCGTCTGGTTGTTAGACAGTTGTGATCAAAAAGTGCAAAAGTGTTCTAGTGTTGTGTGGGTTAAAAATACCTCCTGTCCTCAGTTTGAATCTTTAATTGCAGAGGATGGGGCAAGATTAAAAAGTGTATGGTGGTGCTAAGGTGGAAGTGCTACTGTTCCACCGCACCTGGTGATGGTTCGTGGAAGGTCGACATGTTTCGGCCCTTGGTAGCCCTCACGGGTCTGTGGGCCTTCTTCAGGACCAGATCGAAGTTGGCTATTATCAAAATAGACTTTGAGTGGTAAGTACGTTACTCACCAATCTTCATCATAGAGCTCAATCGCTCGTTTTCGTTTTTGAGTGATAGTTGCTGATTTAGGCTATAACTCTGCAGAGATAAAAGACAGTATAAACAGAAATATTTGTAGATACATTTCACACATAACGATGTAGGTATAATTCTGTTCTGGTTTTGCAAAAGTGACTTGGTAACGCTGGAACAAGAAAGAATTAATTATGGACATAATTTGCATTGCAAATATTTAAAAAGACCTAAAAGTGAATGATAACCGCGTGGTGCAACAGTAGAGCTCATCTGGTGTGAGGTCTGTCCTCTCAAGTGGACATACATGTGTGGTGCTGTTAGTGTGGGCTGATGGTTGACAATGCTAATTGCGTGGTACTATGGATTGTTAGAATACCTATCGGTAATGATGCTAAGTGTGCACTTACTAATGGGATCTAATAGATGGTATCATGCCACATAGAATTTGAAAGATAACATTATAACTCTCACACTACTTATTTAAGCATGTTCATGACTTGAGGTGCATTCTTGTAATGATTGTATGGCAGAGCGCGAGATGCGTGAGGTTGTTTTTCATAATGCACTTTGGTTATGGTACCAGACTAAGCTTAGTCAAGATTAGTCCGGATGTACGACAATATCCAAGGTAAAGCAGGGGTTGTAGGCGTGTTCTCAGTTATGACAGGGAAAATCTGCGTATGTAGAGGCATATATTAAACTAAATGCTCATTCTAGTGTAGTTGATGTTGAGAGGCGAGCAAAATTGAACTAATGGATAACATTTTTGGCGCGTGGTCTCATTATATTGCTAGACTTAGTACTTTAATGTGAAGTGAGACGACAGGGTTTAAATAAAGGTTTAAAAAAAGAAACAAATATTTTCACGTGTTATTAGTGTGAAACGCACGTGATTATGTCAGGATAACCATCACGGGGCGCAGCGAGCATCTGAATTGAAGGTTCGCTATCGACGGCATTTGTTCTCACACCAGAGGTGCTCTACTGTTGCACCACACAGTTATCATTCAATTTTAGGTCTTTTTAAATATTTGCAATGCAAATTATGTCCATAATGAATCCTTTCTTGTTCCAGCGTTACCAAGTCACTTTTGCAAAACCAGAACAGAATTATACCTACATCGTTATGTATGAAATGTATCTACGAATATTTCTGTTTGTACTGTCTTATATCTCTCCAGAGTTATAGACTAAATCAGCAACTATCACTCAAAAACGAAGACGAGCGATTGAGCTCTATGATGAAGATTGGTGAGTAACGGACTTACCACTCAAAGGCTATTTTGATAATAGCCAACTTCGATCTGGTCCTGAAGTAGGCCCACAGACCTGTGATGGCTACCAAGGGCCAAAACATGTCGACCTTCCACGAACCATCACCAGGTGCAGTGGAACAGTAGCACTTCCACCTTAGCACCACCATATACTTTTAAATCTTGCCCCATCCTCGGCAATTAAAGATTCAAACTGAGGACAGGAGGTATTTTTAACCCACACAACGCAAGAACACTTTTGCACTTTTTTATCACAACTGTCTAACAACCAGATGGTCTACCTCCAGGTGGAAAAAGGAGATCACTTCGAGAACCCAGTGTTCGAGTGATAAAAGACCCAGTGATGAGGCTATTCACATAGCCGACAGGGCGGAGAACTAAGATATACCGCACCTATTGTCGAATGTGAATGAGGGTCTTCGATACATCAGAACTCTAGACCCTGGTATTAACAGGTTTTGTGATTCATTCTCCTTTGAGTTTGTCTAAACCTAGCGGAAGCCGAATGAGTCTCTGCTTCTCCCTCCCTCCTTTGATTAAGCGAGATCTTTAAGTACCCAGTAATTTTTTGGTGATAATAACAACAGCAGTGTAACTCTGATGGTTAACGTACTTGCTGGCGAGATCCTTGGTTTGCCTAGTACCAGTTTTAACTCCTCTTTATATAAAGTAGAAAAGGGTTAATATGCCCTCCGAAAAGCACAACGTGTAATACGCAGATCACTTATTTCTGGTTTATGTGGATAGCTCAGCGGGTTACTACTTTTGTCACGAAGATCATTTTGTTGCTTACGGTTCATAAGCTATAACCCAGTACAGCACAGTGTGCTGTGAACCGAATTGCATGCAGACTGCAAGACATAGGTTTAGAACATCATTGTTTTTTTCTGAGTCAGTTGCTAAAAAGGATTCCTTCGAGGAGTAGTAAAGTCTTATCAGTACAGGCAACTGCATTACTTTTTAAATCCTAACTTTGCGTTTCTTCATACCAAGCACACAACCTATAATGCCGGCCAATATGGACGATATATTTGCTGCACATTCATTCACACTCTTATATGATTCATTTTCTTTGTGTCTGATATCAAGCGTTCATAACCTAGAGATGGCTAGTCGCTATGAAATAAATTTAAAAATAATTTGTTAGTGCTATGTAAACCGGTGTTAATATATATACTCCTATATATACATCTGAACGTCTCATACTACCAGCATGTCTATTATATACAGGTTGAACTAAGTCAAAAACCTGCCTCCAAATCTGTTTCTCTCAAAGGTGGTGGAGTGGGCCTGGGGCGCACACATCGACCACACACACTGCACCGTAGAGACTTGTGGTTAGAAACATTATCTTTCCCTGCCAGGTGTTACAGTAGGAGGACTGTGGCAGGGCCCCTCCGTGCTGTTCGTAGTCTGAGGCAGGAGAGACAATGGCAGAGTCTGGCAGAGTCCCCAGGGGCTCTCCTGCCCCATGGCGTATACCCTCCTGCTCCATGCCTTGTACCCACCTTACCCATGCCTTTAAAGCTTCCTATTCCTACTGTCTCTACCTTCTTACCACTTGCCCTGTACCCTCCTGACCCGTGGCTTACATCTTTCTTCCCCCACTGCTCCTACCCTCCTGTCTTATGGGTTGCACCCTCCTCCCCATAGCTTACACCTTCCTGACCCTTGTTCTGCTCTCTCCTGTCCTGTGACTTGCTTCCTCCTGGTCTGTGCCTTAAACCCCTTCTACCCCCACTGCCTCTCCCCTCCTGCTCAATGGTCTGCACCCTCCTGCCCTTCCTGCTGCTATCCTCCTGCCCTGTGGCCTGTACCCTCCTTACCCGTGGCTGCATCTTTCTTCCCCCACAGCTCCTACCCTACTGCCTCATAGTTTGCACCCTCCTGCCCTGTGGCTTGCCCCCTCCTCCCCATAGGTTACACCTTCCTGACCCTTGTTCTGCTCTCTCCTGTCCTGTGGCTTACTTCCTCCTGGTCTTTGCCTTAAACCCCTTCTACCCCCACTGTCTCTCCCCTCCTCCTCAATGGTCTGCTCCCTCCTGCCCCCCCCCCGCTGCTATCCTCCTGCTATCATCCTGCGCTCCCTGCTGCTATCTTCCTGCCCTGTGGCCTGTACCCTCATTACCTGTGGCTGCATCTTTCTGCCCCCACAGCTCCTACCCTCCTGCCTCATAGTTTGCACCCTCCTGCCCCGTGGCTTACATCCTCCTGATCTGTGCCTTAAACACCTCCTACCCCCATTGCCACTCCCCTCCTGCTCAATGGCTTGCACCCTCCTGTCTCCGCTGCTGCTGTCCTCCTGCCCTGTGGCCTGTACTCTCCTCCTTCACCTTGGCCTGCATCCTCCCACTCCCACCCTATCACCTGTCCGCACATTCCTGCTTCATTGCCCTACCCACCTGTCCAATGGCCTGTATAGGGTGGTCATCCATTCCGCATTTTGCAGGTTGTGTCGTTTTGCTGAACTGGATCTACATTTAATGGCGGTGCGCACTCAAGTTACAGCTGCATATAATACCAGGCTTGCAGGAAGTACTTTTTGTTGGAACGGTGTGGATGGCACTTTTCATTATGAGGAAAGTGGACAATGTTTGTTTTTAGCTTCTCAAAGAGTTGAACATATAGCATTACCCTATGAGATCAAATGATGAAGAGAGGCCTATGAAGTGGCAAAAGTGGAAAATGTGAAACAAGGAACATGACAGCAGTCCTGGATACCTTACTTGACCAAATTGTGAGATCCTAGGCAAATATTGTATTTCTCTGTGCCTCCTTTTCCTTCATCGCATTGGAGAGCACTTGGAAATATGATTAGAGTTATGCCAGAAATGCGTCCTGAAATCTATTTTTGCATAATTTTAAAGTTGCAACTTTGAACCTTTTTTGGGCTGAAACTGTTCTGCGTTGGGCTGAATTTGAGCTTGCTCTGGGGCAGCTTTGAGCTTCGGACGAGTCTGAAAATCTGGCAACACCAATTCCCAACTTACTGAATCCTGGCTAAGTAGCATTAGCACTCAAAGCTCTGCATTGTGAGGGGTGCATCACATTTGTGGCACACCTGACAGCCAAGGGGAGGTCACCAGTCGCGCACAACCATACGTTTATTTATTATAATGCAGTGTTGTCTAAGTTAGCACCCTTTGTGAAGAGACGTAAAGTTGCCTGGAAGCCAAAATGCACCTGTGTCCTTGAGAGAGGTAAAGATGATGTTTTTATAGTGATTCTAACAGTTGTCTCGAGAAAATGCCCCCATGATTAGTGAGGTACCGAGAGGAAAAGCTCATGGTAATTTGTCTATCATTTTATATATAATGATCCACCTAGTTCAGTGATAAAAACACTTATATGAATACAGTACTTAAAGACACTATATCAGAACTAAGAATGCATACAACATATTGCTGTACAATAAAAAGAATTAATGCAGAAAAATAATCATCAGTTGCAAATAAGAAACTACATATTAGGCCCTAAAGCTATAGAAGAACGGTAGGTAGAGTGCAGAATATAGCGCTTACGTGATAAAACTATGCAACCCATGTGCAAAGAGGTAGGTGTTTCTGTAGGGTTTTCAGACATAAGAAGCTGGAGGCTGATAAACTGTTCACTTGAGGTATCAAAGAAAGGTGACTATCGATGATGCCTAGATTGCGTACTTTGGAATAGGTGAAGGGAGGCAGTACCCAGGGCTGGCTTTAGGGTAGTGCGACTGGTGCAGCCTCACCTGGCGCTGAGCTCTGAAGTCGCTGTGTTTGGAAATAACTTATGGGGTTGAAAGTACCTGCTGCAGAGTTCCGCGTGTGTCCAGCAGTTATCAGTCAACAATAAAAATGTCAAGATAACACTGGCGATTAATGTTCCTGCTGGAGAGAGATCGGGGTTTTGTCTAGTGGCAATTTTGACGCATCATAAAGTAGGGCAGAGGGTGAATATGCCTGCTGCAAAAGAACGTGTACCGTGCAGATCGTAGAACTGTGTTTTATATGGATAGCCCAGCGGGTTACTGATTTTGTCACAGAGATTCTTTTTGTTAATTGCAGTTCATAAATTACAATCCCATTATAGCACTGTGACCTATGAACTGTCGTCAAAGAGCTTCTTGCAAAGTGCATGGTATAGGTTAGTATGTTATGTATTTTCGGTCAAAGCTTACGACGTCTAGAGAACACTCGGAAAGCTTCCCTTGGAATGCATCCTGCCTTTGGTTACCATTGGCTTTGTGTTTTGTAACTCACATTTCCTTGCTTTCTGTTTGCTGTCTTTATTTGTTTTTTGGCTGTCTAGCTTCAGTTTGTCCTTTCCGTGGTCCATATCCTATTTACGGTATTCTTCCACCAGTTCTCACTTTCTGTAAGCAGGCCTTTAAGTCTTGTTCTTATCTTGTCACATTTGCTGTGCATTCAAAGATAGCAGTCAGATGTCAGACTCTGTCTTGCGAGGGAACTTGCTGTTTACTTTTCTGACTTCAAAGTGAGAGGATTTATGTGACAATCATGCTGGCTACTGGAGGTCTGCTAGAGGAAAGCTGTGCGATGTTATTTTTTTTTTTTTTGTAGCACACAACAAAATGTAAATGTCTATAAATGAACTGTGCAGATATTTCAGAATATATCAGAATTAGGAAACCACAAATGAAGCACGTATTTTGGTAATTCTGAAGTGTGGTGAAAACAAATATTTTAATACGATCAAAACATATCAATACACCAGGTGGTGACATTTCCAGACATCATTTATGCACTGTGTACTTTTATCAGTAATACCATATTACTGGGAAAATGTAATGGCCATTTCAATTGAAGATATGTTGTCTATAATGGCAGTGTGCTACCACACCATGCATACTCCACTTTACCCAACTCCACTCTACTCTGTACCACTCCATCCCACTGCAGTCTACTCTGCACCACTCCACTCCACATCACTGCACTATTTGCCTCTCTACTTTACACTGCACCACTCTATTCTATGCAAATGCACTCTACCGCCCTCTACACCACTCCACTCTAATCTGCACCACTCCACTCTACGCCACTGCACTCTATGCGACACTACTCTGCAATACTGCATTCTATGCCACTGCACTCTACTCTTTACCACTCCACTCTACCCCAGTGCACTCTAAGCCAATCCACTCAACGCCACTCTAATTTGCACCACTACACTCTGTGCCACTGCACTCTACCCTGCACCACTCCACGACACTTCACTCTACTCTGAAACAATCTACTCTGCGCCACTGCACTCTGCGCTGTATCACTCTACTCTCGACCTCTCTTACTCAAAACCAATGCACTATATACCACTGCTCTCTATGCTCATCTACTCTGTACCACTGCACTCTACACCACTATACTCTACTCTGCAACACTCAACTGTACGCCACTATACTCTACACCATTGTACTCTACATCACTGTACTCTGTTGCACCACTCTACTCTATGCAGTTGCACTCTATCCCAATGCTCTCTACGCTACTCTGCTATACACCACTGCACTCTATGACAGTCTACTCTGCAACACTGCACTCTCTGCTGCTGAACTCTTACGCCGCTCTATTCTGTGCCACTGCACTCTACGCCACTGCACTTTACTCTGCATCACTCTACTCTACGCCACTCTATGGCAATGCACTCTACGCCACTATATGATACACCACTCTACTCAGCATCACTCCAGTCTGCGCCACTGTACTCTACCCTGCACTACACCACCCTACTCTGCAACACTGCACTCTGCTCCACTGCACTCTGCTTTGTACCACTTTGCGCCACATTACTGCACTCTACGCGAGTGCACTGTATCCACTGCACTCTACGCCACTCTACTCTGCATCATCCAATCTACGCCATTGCACTCTAAGTCAATCCACTCTAATTTACTCTACACCACTGCACTCTGACACTGGACTCTACAACACTTCACTCTACTGTGAAACAATCTACTCTACGACACTGCACTCTACGCCACTCTATTCCACTCTTCACCATTCCACTCTATCCACACCACTCTACCCTGCGCCACCCCACTCTGCACTGTCCTCTACGCTGCTGCACTCTACGCCACACCACTCTATGCCACTGCACTCTGCACCAACTACTCTGCACCACTGCTCTGTACACCACTTTACTCTACTCTAGGCCATTGCACTCTTCGCAACTCTACTCTACAACATTTCACTCACTGTCACTGAACTCTACGCCACTCTATTCTACTCTGACCACTGCGCTCTACAACACTCTACTCACCGCCACTGAACTCTTGCAGACTGCACTATATGCCACTGTACTCTACTCTGCACCACTTTACTCTTTGTCACTATACTCTATACTACTACATTTTGCACCACTCCACTCTATGCCAGTGCACTTTACACCAATCCACTCTACTCCTTTTCTAATCTACTGTGCACCACTGCACTCTGACACTGCACTCTATGCCACTTCACTCGACGCCTCTCTACTCTGCACCACTCTACTCTATGCCAATGAACTCTACCCCACTCTACTCTACTATGCACCAGAGCGCTTTTCACTAGTGCACTCTATGCGCCACTCCAGTTTAGGCCACTTCACTCTATGCCACTTTACTCTGCAACACTGCACTCTATACCAATACACTCTACTCTGTACCACTCCACTCTGCACCAGTGCACTCTACGCCACTGTTCAATGCCACTGCATTCTACCCTGCACCACTCCACTCTACCCATCACCATTTCAATCTGCGCCGCTCCATTCTGTGCCACTCCACTCTGCGCCAATCTACTCTGCGCCACTGCACATTACGCCACTGCTTTCTACTCCAATGCACTTTACACCACTCTACTCTACGCCACTGCTCTCTATGACACTCTACTCTGAAAGACTGCACTCTATGCCACCACACTCTACTCTGCACCACTCCACTCTACAACACTCTATGCCACTCTGTTGTGCATCACTTCACTCTGTCACTGCGCTCTATGCCACTGTACATCTCTGCACTCTACCCTGTGCCCCTTCACTCTACGCCACTTCACTCTACTCTGAAATAATCTACTATACGCCACTCTACCACTCTTCTCCATTCTGCGCCACTCAACTCTATGCCACTGCAATCCACTCTACGCCACTTGGCTCTGAACCACTCTACGCAACTGTGCTCTACTCCACTCTACATCAATGCATACTACACCACTTTACTCAAAACCAATGCACTGTATGCCACTGCACTCTACACCAATCTACTATTTACCACTGTACTTAACACCACTTCACTCCAGGCCCCTCTACTCCACTCTGCGACAATACTCCACTCTGTGAGACTCTACTCCATTAAACTTTACTGCACTCTATGACACACTTCTCTACGCCGCTCCACAAACTCTGCTGCTCCACTCTACAACACTCTACTCCACTTTATGCGACTCTACGATTCTACTCCACTCTACGATGCTCTACGCAACTCCCTCCACGCCATTCCATGCCACTTTACTCCACTCTATTCTACAACACACTATTTCACTCTACTCCTCTCTACGCCACTCCGTGCCACGCCACTCTGACACTCTGTGCCACTCCACACTGACATTCCATTCTACAACACTCTACTCCACTCTATGCCATTCCATTCTACTACACCACTCTATGCCACTATACTCTACAACAGTCTACTCCACTCTATTCTACAACATTCTACGCAACACCCTCTATCCCCCTTCACTCTACGACACTCCACAGCACTCTATGCCACTCCACTCTAATGTGCTCCATGACACTCCACGCAACTCTACTCCATTCCATAACACTCCACTGTACTCCACGACACTCCACTCCATGCCACTCTCCTTTACACTATTCACTTTTAGCCATGTTGAACAGCAGCAGTAGCGGCTGCTAGTTAACGGTGGTGAAGTGGTAGGTCGCGGGGTGAGGGAATGAAAAAAAAAACATTTAAAATTCACTCACCCTTCCAGCCACAGCCTCTCGGTCCTCTTTGCCCGTTTCCAGGACTCGAGGGGCAGGAACAAGAAGCACCCAGGCTTCCAGACTCCCCTCCGTGGTTCGACACTCAGATGGGGACTGG
The DNA here is from genome assembly GCA_963921515.1 of Calotriton arnoldi. NCBI lineage: Eukaryota > Metazoa > Chordata > Amphibia > Caudata > Salamandridae > Calotriton > Calotriton arnoldi. The sequence continues at coordinate 3,869,481 of CAWUFW010000565.1, read as the reverse complement.
GAGCCTGGGCATGTTCTCCACCCAGGCTGTGCATTACAGCCAGTGGATAACATGCCAAGTGCACATGATGGTTTGGCTGAACCAAGATGGCCCGCCAAACCGTCATGCGCATTTAGGAAGTGCCTACCACTCCTTCCCCTACTCTGTGGGCAGTCCAGCCCGCCCTGCCCCTACAGAAGAAAACTGAAAAAGATTGTCGCACATTAGCCACCAACACTAAAGCCGGCCCTGACAGTACTCATGGTAGCTGGCAGCCAAGTTTCAGATCATAAGGAGGTGTTTGCAGCTAGAATGAGAATACCTTATTTAGTGTTTCATTTGAGTGAATTTCAATTCATCCACTCGACAAACTCAATAAAGCAATTCTGAAAATTGTCTTTAGTGGTGACTGCCTCTGTCAAGCTGAATACAAATGTGTGAATTATTGGCGTAATATCAAATCTGGAAAACAAAGGATTTGATCAGGTTAGCCAGCGGGTTATTTAGATAGTACAACAGGTAAGATAGTACAGTGTACTGGGCTCAGAGCAGAACATTGAAAGACTTCACATAAGAGTTTTTTCTGCTTAACCGTTAGGTGGAATAGGCACAGACTTTGTACGTTCATGTAAAACGGGTTGCAGCCAGCCGAAGCCGCGGTCTCACTTTCTTTAATATCCAGCAGGTGCTGCAGTAGAAATGAAGGGATTGGAGCTAGTCTTGAAAGCTGACAACATATCCTATGATTAAAAGTCCATGACCCTCATTCAGTGTGATTCACAGAACATAGCGGCCATGATGAGCACACATTCCATTTCATGAGCTAGGCAAAAGTGAAGCTGGCCAGAGATGGAGAAGAAAGTAATGCTCCTGGAAGGAATCAAGTTTTTGATTGACCACACTTTCTATTATTTTGCCTAGAATGGGGAGTGAGGAGATTGGCGAATAAACAGAGAAAACAGCCGAATCAGATGCACAGTTTTTTTGTAGGTGGTTTAGTATGGCCAGCTTCGAAATACATAGCGCTATGACTGAATCAGTGCAATGATGAGGGTGGCACTATTTGCTGTTTTTATAGGACATAGGTCGAAAGGATAACTATCTTTAATAATGAAAAGTTTATTCAATGTAAAGGTGGTGGTAAGGGGCAGAAAATCCTCCAAGGTAGGATTGGAGGGAGCAAAGCGAACCTGCCAAGCTGGAAAGGACACAAAGGAGTCCCTTAGATTTTACGTTTTGGAAATGGAAAGTGTCTAAACAATGTGAGCACAGGTTTTGTGACATGGGGAAGGGGGGCACATTCTGTTAATGGAATGTTTAACTCTAACATTTTGTAAGTCTTCTTTAGATGAGCTAGAGAGGTGCTACTATTATCAGTGGCGGCTGGTAGGGAACGGTGGCAGAAGGGAGGGGGGGATTTAGAATAAAAAAAGACTTACCTGCTCGTCACCGGTCACCAGCCGCAGCCTCTTCTTCGTCCTCGCTGTTCTCCTGGCTCCCGGCAGCACCCAGTCTCCCCTAAGCCAATCACGACGCTGCTGTCACCATGACAGCAGCGTCATGATTGGTCTGAGCACCGTGGTTCGGCGCTCAGACGAGGACTGACAGCCTGTGCATGGGCTCCACCGAGGCTGTGCATTACAGCTCGGTGGAGAACAAGACGGCCGGCCAAACCGTCATGCGCACTTAAGTTGCAACAACCACTCCTCCTCCCTCTTGCGTCACAGGAGCCTAGACCGCCCCACCCTAACCTGGATGCAAGATACTAACAATAAAATAATAACTTCTGTTATTATCATTTTATTTTTCCTTTTACACTGCTCTGAGAGCAGTGCGGTGACACTCCTCCGCCTTAGTGGAGGAGCCGCCACTGACTATTATACATTGGTTCTGCTCTGGCAGAGTCTTCTTAATGATGGCATTTTTACTGTTTCAGGTCTTAAAATAAAGAGCTTTGTCTGAGTGATATTTTTTAATGACCAGGCTTTCTTTGCTTTGGAGGTGCCTTCTGTGTTCCACGGCACGGTAGGCAAGTGCATCTTAGTACCAATGATTTCAGGCTAGCCATAGTGTTAAGGGCAGGAGAAATACAGATAGGAGAGCGCAAAAGACTTCATAATCCAAGAGGAAGATTGGATGGGAGTTCAACAGGACCTGGAAAGAACCGCTTTGAAAGATATCATTTGTAAGGCCTGCAAACAGAGCAGTCAAGAGACTGCAGCAATTGATTGAACTTCTTGGGAATTTCAAAATAGGAAACTCATTAAGAAAAAGGGGAGGGTTCCTCCTTAGGGGCAGCAGTCATATATTTAGAATGTTATAGACACAGGGAGCAGGCCGCTCTGATCCAGAACTCAAAGTATTTGATGAAATTCTCTCCTAACACTAGGCACAACTACCTGTGAAAGTGAGAAAAAGTTGGGACGGTGAGTCAGGAGGGTCTTTTTGTAAGAGGCAACAAAGGGTTAGAAGGCCTGTCAGTTAAAGTAGCAAAACTGGGAGAGAAACATCAACCAAAGAAAAAATAAGGCAATGACCCCGTATGCAGTATTTATTGTACTTCACGGGAAAGTAATCACGACTCTTAGTGTGTAGGTTAAACACAATTATACTAATTACCTAGGACAGAGAAGCATGCAAAATCTAAAAATCTACTTTATAGCATTTTTCCTTAAAAATCATTATTTCTAATTTTTGATACAACAATATCAATATTGACATATTTATTTAATGCTCAGTTATTAAAAAAACAGTGCATACAATCACATAGGGGTAATTTGTTCACATAAAACCTGTTTGCACTATACGGAAATAAACTGTTCATAAAAACTTCAATCATTAAAAGGGGTTTAATATAACGTGTGAGAATTTTATGATATTTCATATAAGCAATTAATTAGATTTCGAGTGTGATGTGAGAGAGGGGACTGACATTTCCAATCATCATTTTATTATCATAAAATATCGGCATTGGAATTGTCCAATAACGAACTAAACGCGCTATGTGTCCGGTATGGACAAGTTCAACCTATTGAGTAGAAAGCTTCTTCGCTGCGCAGTCAAGAAATTTTACAAAACATGCATTTAATCTATAGTCAGTAGCTTGCCAGGACTCATTCACAGCACTTCTGCATGTGTGTATCCCTCTTAAAATAAATATGGATTTTAGCCAGTACCTATGTTCGATTTGCAGGGCAAGTGCATGTTATATGTTCAATTGACTCTCGTTGGTAGTCCTCGCACCAACACCACAGAGTTTGGTTATAGCGCACCGTGTGACACACCAAATTTCCATCAGCAACCTTATCAACCATTACCTTCTGTCTGCTGTGTCCTTGTTGGAGTGAATGATTGAATTTGATTGGTCACTCGAGCATAACCTTAAAAAGGCTGAAAGGAGGTACAAATATAAAGTTTTATTAACTACAGAGAAAAATGTCTTATGACTTGACATTGCATTAACAATGGCCGCTCACTCAAGATAAGCTGGTGTCTATTACACTGCTCTCTGAGACATCTAGGGTGAATGATGATTATATATATAGAATGTATTGTGTGGGATACTTTACTATTATAGCAGACTTATTTTATATTGTACTTCAGACTTGGAGGAAGAATCTGAGGCTTGGGAAGTCCAAGAGGGAGACGAAGGAAAACCTCATGCTGCACCAGATGTGGTGGAAGGGAGAGAACTTACTAAATCCCCGACTGATGCCTCGCTTCTCTCTGACTGCAGTTGGAACGTCACACCAAGCCGACAGGCAGTGTTCAGGTCACTGCGGCACATGAGGCAGGTAGGACAGCAGGTCTTAAAATCTGTGAGCGATATTAACTTCCCAGAGAGCACTTAGAATATACTTAAATTTAATTTAAATTGAAGGAACCATACGTATGTTTTTGTTTTTTATATAAATACATGTTACCTCAGGATAAAAATGCTTCTCTAACTGTAAACAGGTTAAATTATTAGGGAAAAGTTAAATATATTATGAGGACAAGAGGGTGATAGGATAGATAGAATACATGAGTATGTAAGAGTTAGATAAGGTGTAGAATAGGAAGGGTATATGAACACTAGCACAGAGGGGGTGAAAATGGGGCAAAAATAGGAAGGAATAAAGAACGTTGCTGTTTTTATTTAAAAAAAGAAAAAAAAATGATTAACAGGAATAAGAAATTAATAGGAGAAAGAAAGTTCAAGACCAGGAATTCTACGTAAGTAGGTAACTCTTTATAGAATAAGAAAAGGTTTTAAATCATTAAAATAATTACCTCACTGTAAAAATAGTTCTCTAACATGTACATCTTCTCTAGAGTCACTGAATGTATTGGATGTCACATGACATCAGTGGAAGGACCAGGAAACCTTTATAACTTATTTTCTGTAGGACCAGACATTCTTCAAAGGCTTGTACGATATCTCAAAACTTTAATAGTTCCTTATCCTAAGGCAACATCTTCGGTTTATTCTCAATAAAGATTTCATATTCTTCCCAAACACCAAAGAAAGCGAGGCACATGATTCTAAGAGCGATAGAAATCCTCATGAACCAACACTGTAGCCAAGATACTTTCTGGCGTTCGATCTTTTTGGGAGTTTGTGCTTCAAGAGATTTCTGAGAGCAGTCCTGGAAGTCTGAGCTAAAGCCCTTAAGTATGAACCAGAAGCGCAGACAAGAGGATTAGACTGATCTCCAAGTATCTGCTTTATATTTTTAAGTAAAGGACCTTTACTCCAAACAGATAGTGGCAGAGGAGTCATAACACGGTGTACTCAGCCCTGAGAGCTGCTGTTTGAAAATCCCCAATTAAATTGAGAGTGAAATGGGAGGTAGACTGTAATCAAGTGTTCACTGACAACCAATGGGTCAAAACCCTGGCATTTATTTACACAATCACTAGCAATGATAGAATTCGATTAACGTAGTTTAATTTTATTCACCGGACATATGGTACTCCTGCAATTCTACATGAGATAGCCCTCACAAAGTACGAGAAGTGCCCCAAATGTCATCTGATGGCAGCTACATATTGCCACTTGACATTGGATTGCCTGATGGTTCACACATACTGGATGCACATAGCTGACTGCTATGGGGCAGGGTTCCCCTTAGAACTGCACAACGGTTCACTGGTTTGCCTACTGGGAATGGGTGTGAGTAAATCTAAAAGCAAAAGGAAGCAGAAATGTACACATTTTACACTCCTGTTAGCGAGGAGGCGTTTGGCTAGTCACTGGCTGAGCATGCAAGCCCCTACGGTCACCAGCTGGAGAAAAGACAGAGGAAAATGGTGTGTAGCAGAGGAGCTCAGAACGAAATGATAGGGCAGGATGAAAAATTGGAAGAAGATTTAGAACTCTGGCAACTGCTATCTAAAAAAATGCAATTTCCAGCAGACAAACATCCACCTTGAATGTTGTACAACCCTTGGAACGTACGATGTATATACAATGCAGCCTGATAAAGCTTCAGTTGTACGGGAAAAATGTCTGGCAGGCTTGTCTTTTCCTTCTCTCCATGCTTGCATTTTGCTGTACCCTATGTGTTGTATAGCTGTACACCGGCAATGCTTGAGATTGACTGTTCGTTGTCTTCCGTCATCTTTTTTGAGATATTGCTTCCTTATGAGCATGTATAAGTTTATTGTATCATGTGGCATGTGATATGCTGTATGAATAAACACAATAAAAAACATTGTTAAAAAAAGTTAAAGGCCTCTGGTCCATCCAACTACAAACAGTGAGGCCTCAACAGCTTAGACTATTGAGGAATGACATTTTTTCATTTTAATAAAAACAAATTCTTCATTTGAAAAATGAACTGAAAACAGCACTTTCAAATTACAGCAATCATTGTATGATGCATATGTTAGAGTTTTCATTACAGAACCATTAATACTGCTAAGCCCATTCCTCTCGTCTTCCCCAGCTACTGTCATCCACCGTGATCCAACCATAGAGCCCATATCTTGTG